>JAPDSC010156257.1:232956-282969 GCA_026290005.1 Latrodectus geometricus
TATATATATATATATATATATATATATATATATATATATATATATATTACATGCACCTATTAATTCTGGAACATTAGTCTATTAAATGTCACAACTATCAACAGAACAACTTCTTAATGTGTTAACACTAGCCATATTTTAAAAAAACTTTTGTGTAGCGTTAATATATTAAGTGGTTGTTATTTTTCTCGTTGTTATTTAACTATTTAATGTCAATTATTCTAAAGTACTATTAAGGTATAAATTAAATTACGTCTTTAACAAAAATAATATTAGTTGTAAAATGTATTAATCAATTCTGAAATATTGATCTGTTAATATCACAGCTGTTAATAGGAGAATCCCTTAAAATTTTACCACCCACATTTGAAAAAAAATTTTTTATACAAACGAAAATCAATCAATTTCTATCCAAATTCTAGCTAAGTTTTAAAATATGTAAAATAAAATGCTTACAACAGAAACTAATTGTGATGTGCTTGCTTGAGATGATGAATCCATATATGATGATGAAAGAACCATATAAAATAGGAAGAACATAGCTGGCAAACTAAACACCCACATGCAGGCACCAATATCAAACCATTTTTGTAAGGCTTTATAACGACCCATTCGTATTATTATTCTATTGAAATAAGTTGTTGTCCATATGATTCTAAGTGGTTTGATTCTCAACCCACATGAATTAAGAGTGGATATGTATGGATAAAACATACAAGACTGAAAAAGTAATATGAAATATATATATTAAATGTTTCAAGAAAAGAATCACAAAATATTTTTAAGAAAATATTACTTTATTATATTTTCTTAATTTATGAAAAAAGTTTCATCCCTGTGCCAGCAACCATGAAATTTATATTTTATAACTCTTGCAGATATAAGGATCAATTTCAACATTTTTTTAAAATGTTATATTACCTCATTTTAAATGTACTTACAATAAAAAAATATATTAGAAGGCCCTTGTAACTAATGGTCAAGCAAATACTAACTGGAAACCATTAAGTTAACACTCAGTGTATCAAAAGTTTTTATGTATCTCAGACTAAGTTTTAACTTTTATTTTAGTAATATATAGCCATCAATAATAGTTTTGACAAATATAATGTATTTAAAAATTTGATTATGTTGTTCATTTACTAATAAACCACGAAGTAAGAAAAGCAAAAACCAATATCAAAGGAATGTAGACTGTCACAGATGGATATAGTTTTTTTATACACAAAAATTTATGTATTTTAATGTCCATAAATTTCCAATCAAAACTAATCTTTTTTTTTTTCTTTTTTTTTTTTTTTTTGCACATTATTTATGAAATAAGTTAATTAGGCACCATTTTTACAGAAATGAAGTCAAGATTATCAAGTCAGAAACATTTTATTAATTTATATAATTTTATTTTGAAAAATTTATTTAGTCTCTTTTAACTCAAAATATGAGATTTTTCTAACAATGAATGAAAAAAAAGAATTATAAGTAAATAGAATATTCTTTTACAATAAAATATATTTGCTTCTTCATACAAAGAACATCGGATTTCACTCAAAAAATGAACAATTGGATTCAACTATAATGGCTAATAAATAATGCTTAATTTCAAGAAAAAATTACAAAATCAGTTTATTAATTTTAATCTATAATTGGTTCAGTTTTTAAAATATTTTTTACAGTATTATGTTAAAACAGCTGAGATACAAAAAATAAAAATTTATTTTGCAAAAATATTAGAAATTTTAACTATTGTTTTATAATAGAAATTTATAACAGTAAAGTTCTGAAATATAAAACATTCAAAAATGTTTTCTATGTAACATTGTTGATATATATAAATGAAGTTACATCTCTCATGCATGTGATATAAGCTTGAAAACCATATAAATTCTATTAAAAAATTCAAAGTAAATATCAATTAAAATATTTTTATCACAATAGTCTTATTCTCGTATCGCAAATACTCCGAATTAAAATTCAAACCTTTTAAAACAAACAGAGATAAAATATATGGTTAGACTATACTTTAGGGGGCCCCTTTGATTCTCGCCAAGTTGTGATAGCAATTGATGGCCAAGCTGAGCAAAACCCAATCGTATTCTGATTGCAACAGAGCAACTGATTGTTGTGTGCAAAAAAATCGCCAATAAAATCGATAGCTAAATAAAAATCACTATGTTTGCCAAGGAGGCACCCTAAAATATAGTTTTACCAATATATATATATATATATATATATATATATATATATATATATATATAGCAAATACTTAAAACAGCATTTAGATTGTTATAAAAAAAGCATCAAAACTTACCGTAAAAACTAAATCAAAAAAGAATAAACAGACATAGAAAATACAAATTAAAATTAAAAATGTATACATCATATAAATATATTTTGTGCTCAAAATTTATTCAAGAATGTTGCTTATTTTTCTTTAAAAGCGAACTTCGAAAATGTTTAAATTCAGCGGTACTTATTTTAATATTGATTACGAATAAGATACATGCTGCAGGCAGAATATAAAAAATTGGTAAACATATTATGATCAAAGAAAGTTTCAATATCAAATGCACATCAAAATAAACATATCATAATTTTTTCTGGACATTTTTTGCTATTTTCTTCTTGAAATCACATTGTTTATGTTTAGCCGGTGACTTAATCGTAAGCACGTCAATTAACTTTTGTTACGCTTATGCCAATATATATTTTTTTATAAACCAAAATGTCTTTTATATATAACTTATCAAATTTATTGCATGCTTAGAGTTGAGATTTAGATTTAATTTAAAGTAGATTTTTCTAAATCTTGTCATTAAATATTTGCATTGTTAAAAGAATGCGAGGGTCACTCTAGAATTTTTGAGATACAACTATGTTTTTAAAGTTATACTTACAAAATTTTAGGTGTGTTCAAAATAGTCTCCTCCAGCATCAATGCATTTTTGTAGACGAATTTTCCACAGGTTAAATGCCTCAAGCCATTCATTTCTAGGAATAGATGAAAAAATGCATTTATAGCCACATCAATCTCTTTTTCTCAATGAAAACGATGTCCACGTAAGTTCTTTTTTAGATTAAAGAATAACCAAAAGTCGCACATAGCTAGATCAGGTGAATACGGCGGATGTTCGATCACTTTAATTTGTTTTTGTTTAAGAAACTCAACTGTTAATCCGGCTGTATGAGAAGATGGATTGTCTTGATGAAGCATTAGTCCCCTAACATTCAGTTTTTTTAGAATTTTTGGAAGACATTTAGTGGTATACCAGTTTGCTGTTACTGTGTTCTGTCCTTCCAACATGATGGCTTTGACCAATCTTTTACTTCTGAAGAAAACGGCATACATCACTTTTTTCAGTGCGGGTTGTTTTTTCACCATTGTCAGCGTGGGATCATCTTCAAAGACCCATAAATTGCTTTCTTGACGTGTTGGAACGTCAAAAAACGGTATGTACGTTTCATCACCTGTGTCAATTTTATAAATGATGTGGTGGCCATCATCATTTAGCAATTTAAGAATTTCTTTACTGATTCTGAAAGGCTTTCCTTTTTGGTGCTCAGTTAGATTATGGGGAACCAAACGGCAAACTACTTTTTTCATATGTAATTCTTCATGAATGATTTTGTGTATGGCTGCGGATCCAAAGTTAAGTTCCTTCTGTATTGTTTGATAGGTACAGCTATTATCATCCATTAAAATTTTTCGTATGGTAGACACATTATCCGGGATTACTGCCGACGACGGTCTTCCTGTGTGTTCTTCATCCTGAAGAAAATTGTGACCTCTTCTAAATTCTCTAAACCATCTGAATACAATAGCACGAGCTGGAGATTCATTACCAAATGCTAATTGCAACCATTGAAAGCATTCTTCTTGATTTAATCCTGCTTTCAAATCGTAGAAAATCATAGCGCGAAAATGCTCTCGCATCAACTCCATTTTCTCTTCTGTTTAAAATATATTATACGCTAAACTTTAACCTTCTGTGTTAAAATACTTTGTATTTTAAAATTAAACCGTTATTTTTATTTTGTAAATTTTTGTCTGCGCGTGTCTCAAAAATTTCAGAGTAACCCTCGTATAATCACACACTGTCTAAAAATAATGCATTGCAATCAAAATAATTTGGAACTAAGTAAAAATGAAAATTGATATAATTTAACAAAAATAAAAAGCAACGCTACATCATTTTAACTCTAAAAAGTTGCATAAAAAACGGGCACCAAAGCGATGACCAAATTTTAGTGAAATTGTTCCTCGATTCGATTGGCTCGAATATCAAAAAGTCCGATTGCCTTCTTGCTTTCAGTCGGAAAATATTAAATTTCATTCGTTATTTTTGCAATAACTTCTTCCTACATAAAATGTTTTACCATAAAATCTGAGAAAACTTGATTAGTTTTGTTAGTAATTTTCGTTAATGATTTTTTTAAAAAATGTTTAGTGCGTATTAAGTAAAATAATTGATTTGTATTGGTTACGAGAATCTATGTATTTTTTCCTTGACATAATTCCAAGTAAATTATTCTTAATTTTACTATTAATAATTTTCTACATTGACTATATCTTCTTGTTCAAATGAAAAAATATCATCATTTGTATCGTAAGACGTGAGTTTATGTTCTCCACATAACTATAACAGATTTTATGTAAACAGTTCAAAATACACTCTACTATCTTATACGAAGGAATAATTTTTCATATTATTTTGTATTAAGTGCTAATTATAGTATTTCCTTTGTCAAAATATTGTCTACTCTATTTTATTGTGCATTTATTTTGGGGGACAAATTAAACAGTTGGTTCGTGGGCAATATTTTTTAATGAATTGTTATAGAATAAGAATGATTTAATTTTCCAAGATCTCTAATTTGCCTAAGGAAACTCTCTAGCACATTTTATGTAAATCTGTTTCTTAAAAATGTAAGTTATGTTTATAATAAGGATTTTAAATGTTTATATAATCTCAATAAAGTGAATAGAAACAATTCCTTCTAAAATGACAAAACTCATTTTGTTCAATAACTGGCAATTAGAGACGACGGCAACGGTTTTTCCTAGCAACTCAAACATAGAACAATACATGTTTTCGTTTTAACTTTTATTTCAAGATCTTGGAAATCGTTGTGATTTTGCATCATACTTTGATATGCAAAAATAACATTTTATATATCTTATACATAAGTAAATAAATTAGTCTTTTATAATGGAATGTTAAATATGAACAATCTTGACACACGCAGCATCCATAATAGGTTGCCCTTATGTGATCCCATCATGATCAGAAACAACAACTGAGGACGAAGTTTAATTCAGTTGCTTGATAAATCTTAATTTTCGAAAATTAAATTTTTTTTTTTCGAGTTTATAAAAATTTCTCTCATTTTAAAGACGCATATTCTTTTTGAAGACTACTTTAAATAAAATCAATGACTCTGAAATTGATTTAAAAATGACAAATTCAAATTAAATCTATACAAGTAAAAAGTAAAGCACTCATCTCGTTGTAATTTCAATTAAGCACCTTATATTTTGACGAAACATAGACTATTTTTCCTACATCTAGAGGCATAATTTATTAATTCGAAAATAATTCAAGAAACAACCAAGTATTACATCGTTATTGCTGCGTTTTATGAATTAACACTATATGTTGATAAAACTGTTTTATGACATAGAATGAAAATGTTTTATGATATAGATATGGGTGTGATCACCAACTATCTGAAATTTTATGCCAAATCAAAATCCTGACCAACAAATCAGTATCAACGTTTGCCACAGCACGAGTTATTTTACTAGTGAGCTAAGATACATTCGATAATTTAGCTAAAATAGTAGACAGAATTGCGAAACGCGTCAGTTTCAGAAGTTTCGTTTATTGGTTAATCTAAAAAGACAGAGCTTATAGTGCATCAATCATCATTCACAGACTTTAGTAATATGGATTCTGAAATGTCTTCTCTTCTGGCCACTTTAAGGATAAAAGCAGAGAAAATTGCATAAAAGCGTTTCCCCAACATTATGTTACTCATCAAATAATTACAAATGATATTTCAGTGTGCGCCAAAATACGAAAGTTGTCACTCGAGAAATTAAAATCTACCCAACCGAGTTTTAATGTATGGTTGAACAAGAGATCCGTAGACCATCTAAAAGTTGCTGGTCTATCCTTCTTCGTATGATGAAGAAAAAGAATGTCAATCAGAGACCTTCAGTTACGAAATTTAAATTTCATCGCTGAATTTACAACTGACATACAACATCTTTCTGGATCAGAGAATAGAATTGCGGATGCATAATCAAAATTGAATTGTTTATCTGTTCTTCCAAACATTAACTATGGAGCAAAAGTTTTAGCTCAAAGGGCAGATGAAAAATTACAACGACTTCTAAGGATGAAAATTGTCATCTTTAATACTATTTAAACATCCATTAATTGCCTCAAATTTTACAATTTACTGCAATCCTTCACAAAAAAGCATTCCCACTTATTCCAAACTAATCCGAAGACTAATTTTTCAAACAACTCACATTCCAGAAAACCATTGTACAATGAAGTTAATGGCAAAAGAGTATATTTGGCATGCAGAAAAATATTCAAAATTTGTGTCGAAGTTGTTAAGTGCCAACAAAGCAAAGTTGCGAGCCATATTAAGAGTCCTATTTAGAATTTCCCTTATATATAACATTTTACATATCTTATGCATAAGTAAATAAATTATTCTTTTATAATGGAGTGTCAAATACGAACAATCTCGACATATTCAAAATTCATAAATTTCATTAACTATTGAATTTAAAATTTCTTTCTGGACATTAAAGTATTTCAATACTTCAAAAGCAGATTTTGAAGGCTGCTACTGTAGTGGTTTATGGAATTTATAAGATTTTTGAACACTCTTCAATCAGAATAAAAAATAATCACTAATTTTTAAGTTGGAATTAAGTCTTTCAATAAAATTACATAAACTTTAAAAACTGAACATTTTATTGAGTCGTAAAATAATTTTTGAATCTATCTGCATTTCATAGAAACTCTATATACATATTATTTTTAAATCGACAATGTTTCATCAGGCACATAATTTCACATTTTTTTCCATCAGTAAAAAAACATTTTACAGCTCCAAGCATGTACTGAATTTGGAACAACATGAGTTAGTACAGTGTACTAAATCTTGACATATTAAAATCACATTTTTAAAGATAATAATTTATTTAACATTTCAAAGTGACCAAAAATTAACAATTTTCTCTTTTTTTTCCTGCGTAAGTAAGAAAATTATTCATTTCATCTATTTCAGTTTATTATTCTTCTCCTTTTAAGGAAATTTTATCGTTTTTAGATATTGTAATTAGTTCAATCGCATTTTTTTTCAGAGCAGATTTCAATCTTTTAATAATTTTCATAGTTGAACTGAAACTTATCTTTTATTCATTTTTAAAGAACTTATACTAAGACACGAAACATCATCATACTATTTTTTTTAGGCTTCCTTTAATAGCTTTTTGTTAATTTTTTTTACACTTATTTCCTTTAATAGCTTTTTGTTAATATTTTTTACGTTTTTTCATGTTTTCTAGGAGAATCATGAAATATTCTTAAAATTGGTATTTTAAGAGATGAAGTGGTATCAAAAATTTTAATGTGGAAGATTTTATAAAGGAATTATCAAACATAAACTTTAAAAAAAAATTATACCAGCTAGTTGATGCAGTGACGTCACACTTGCCCTCTGAGCCCCTTAATTACCAAGGCCTACGCATGAGATTTCTGCAAGTCCAAATCTTGGCGATTGTTATGTATATATATGGAGATTTTTACTAATTGGCTTGAGAAATAAAGGGATTTAAAGCAAATTTTTCAGAATTTTTTTTATATTGAGAAGCAGAAGAAAATGATTTTTCATCATTTTTCCTTTTGCGTGTTTCATAGTTTTTCACCCCTTTTTCACGAATAATTATGAAAGATTTTATAAATTTTACTTTTACATTTTAGCACATTGGTAATATAATACTCTTGGATTTTGCAATAACAGGATTAATAAAATTTTCTGTCTTTTGCCGTTCTCCACTCAAAATTTTCTTTTTCCTCTTTTGAATTTCATCTTTGGTTAAATAAACCAGATGATGGTTCACAAAGTCCTCTCATATCTAAATATCGAGTAAGATATGTTACATTATTGAGTACATTAGGGAAAACAGGATTATTTACATTCTAGATATTAATTTTGCATTCCCTTTAGATATTTCACATTAAAACACAGCTCAAAGCAGCACCAGCTTTAAAAAACAAATCGTTTTGTGTTTAATACCGAGACTTGAATCAAAATTGTTGCTATATGTTGGAAATACAAGTTTCTGGGTTTTGGGGCATTTTTTTATTAGGTCATTTGAAACATTCAATAAATGACTGCCCTTTTCCTGAGTATAATTGGCTGTTTTTATTTCGGTAATAAATTGGGAAACACAGACTAATTTCATAACATGCTTGGATTATAATGCTGATGATTTATTACCAGCTTTTCTTCGAATTTGTGAAAACACATTTTCTAACGCGTCTTGTTTAATTCTTCCTTGTAGAAAGAACTGTTACCTGTGTCAAAACAGTTCTGTGCATGTTTAATAACGCTGAATGATGACATAATTATGCCGGTTTGAACAGGTTTCCAACCTTTTCCAATTTCCATATGCTGAAAATTTCTATCAAATTTTCCAACATTTGAAATTTTTTTAGAGCATTTATTTTTGTAATGGCAGATTTCCTGTTTCATGATGACATGATTTCATACCATTGACAAAATAAACGTATCCACCAAGTTGTTGTCATACTTTGCTGTGGAATTATTTTAAATGAAACAGTTGCTTCTAAAGTAGCCGTAGTTGTTGTGGATAGAAATTGCACCGCTAATGAAACTTTCATTTTCGAAAACTGATTAGAATATAAATGCTGTCTATTTAGGTGATGTTAGAAGCGCAACCCAGAAGAATTAGAAATTTCTTCAAACAAGAGACTTTTTACATACTCTACAGACACTCTTTGGGTTGGAAGATTTTCAAATGTTACAACGACACAATGATCACATTTGATAAAAATGAATTTTGCAAACTCTTTATTAAATGTGGCACATCTGCTAAGAAGTATAGCATGTTGTTTCAAAAATGAATTCTTTCATTTCTGGAAACAGCTATTCCGTATGAATTCCACATAGATTTATTGCTACTTCTTATATCACTGACAACAGCTACTACTTTTAACCCTATATCATATACCTCATCTATCACCTTACCAACCAGTTCTTTCATCTGTGATCCAGAAGTACTGTGACCACTTATTACCTGAGCCACTACCTGTTACCAAGGTGATTTCAATCCTCATAAGAGAACAACCAAGTGGTGTTTTCTTCTAACAGATTTATCACCCAAAGTAATCTCACCAACAAGGGATTGATTTGTTATGTCAAAATCAAGATCACCGGAAATTTCCATTTCGTATGTGTTTAGACAACATTCTTTATAATTATCATGCATAGAACTAACTTTTACATTTAATGCTCAAATAAAATCATCTAGTAATCCGAAATCAGTGTGAAGACCCTGAATACGATAGTTCAATATGTTGTAACTAAGTAATGGATATCCAGTTTTCCTGAGAAAACAGTGCCCATGTTTTCCTAAAGCAAACCACATTTTCAATGCCTTCATCACTGAATCGTCTTTCCTAGATTGAATAGATTTTATGGGTACCTTGATTTTATCAATTTGATCTAAGGAAAAAAATTTCCAAACAGAATTCAACAGGCAAAGATACTCTTTTTCTAAAATCATGTTTTAGTTAATAATTCCTCATATTGAGCAAATTTTTCCTCTAAGGACTTCTGCAATAGCTCAATTGTTTCTATATTTCTCTGAAAATAGAAAAAATAATTAAGTAGAAAAATGTTTAAATGTTAATGTTGTTAACGTTACGTACAAAAAACTTGCATAAATTAATATTAATATACTTACAGTGACATTTATAGACGATGAGTTTTTAGTTTCCCAAACAAACAGAAGAAGAATTCAAAATTTGAATTAATTTCTTTAATGTACCAATAAAACTAATAATAAATGGATAACAATAAGTAATGGGTGACTTATTGTTAACCATTACTTATTGTTACATATTATATAAGCATAACATTAAATAATGAGGGATTCTCTATTTCTAATGCTACTTCAACAAATTTCATCTCTCAAAAGTATTTAAGAAACTAGATTGTATAAATAAAGAAATGAATTGAACTATTGAGCTACTTACAAACTCCGTAAAATTATGTTTTGGAAGACCAACACCTTTCTCGCATAAAGAAACATCTGCGATAAATACAGGATTAGGAACATCAAAAATTAGTTGGTACAGCATTTCTTTTCAATTTAATAATATTACCCTCATCTGTTACTTCAAATTGATCCCTTGTGAAGTCTTCCTATGTAAATAAATAACACAATTTATATTTACTTATAAATAACTATTAAATTATTTGAAAAATAAATAGAATAAGAGTATAATTTTCAATTAGATTTAAAAATTAGTAAATAGCTATACAACTACAGCAAGAAGAATTAAAGATCACGATAAAAAATTCAAATGAAACCAAGGAGAAATTCAGTTCATTTCTAAAGATTATTTATAAACTAGTTATCATTTTATAAATTTATACATTCTCAATTTATAAATTTAAATGATTGAAATGGATACTTTGCCTATGCTAGAAATTATTTTAAAAACTAGGATTTATATTTCTAATATTGAATAAGAGGTTTTATGTTTTCCAGCATGCAAAATTATCTAATGCAATTTTTGCAGCAGTATCATTACAAGCATTTAATTTATTTAATTCTATCATTTTATTTGGTAAGAAAGCAATAAATATATGTTAATTTTATGAAATATTTATATACATATTTTTAGAAGTAAAACGTTTTAGATTTAAAACTAAGGAATTGAGATTTAGTCAAAATTTATAAAATTTCTCAGACGAATGAAAATTACACATTTTTAATTAAATAAAACACAACATATATTAAGGTTGAAGTATATTTAAAATATTGTCATCTCAAAGTTTAAAAACAGGAATTTTTATCGCCTTTACAGATAATATTTTAATAATTAGTATAATATTTTATTAGTATTTATTTTTTATTTTATTTTTAGTATTTATTATTTATTTTAATTTTTAGTATAATATTTTAATTTAGCAATATTTTATTATTTATTATTAAAATAATTAAATAATTATGTTTCAATTATATGTATGCAATGCTAATTAAATATTAGGTTAGGGAAAAAAGTAATCCATTATTTTTTCGGTAGACATCTGTAGTGATCGATATCTCGTGAGGAAATTATCAAACAATTTCAGATTTACGCTCATTGGAAAGATGACATTTGACAATAAAATATTTTTTGCGGTTTTTGTTTGATTAATTCAGTTATGAGTACAAGGTTTTAAAAAAGGAAGTCAACAAACAGAAAATTTGATACATTATAATTTTTCTTTTATAATGGCGAAAATATTACCCAGGTGGCTAAAATTGTGAAAGGTGTTAATCATCCTATATAAGACTGTAACAACCAGTTACATGCCATTTATGTTTCGTCGATTCCGTTCGCGTATTTTTGATGTTAAAGATGCACCTCACATGGATACTGAATTGTCGAGAATGTCTATAAAATATCAAAAATTATCGAAGTATGTCATGTCAGTAGTCGTAGCTTCGCGCAAGACCTAAAAATCTACATGAAAACTGTTTTAAACCTTTTTACAAAGCGAATCCGAAAGAAGTTACATAAAGTTCACGTAAAAATAATAAATTTCTTTTTCACCGACCTAATAACTATCTTTTACCGTTATAATTTCTAAGCTATTTCTAAAAATAAAAACGATATCAATAAGTGAATTTACCTCACAAAGAACTGACCACTTGAGTGGAGTCCATTTGTCTCTTCGGCAATTTCTCAGTTATATTTTTCTCCTTTCGTTATCTTTTGGAAAACCAAAAATTTTTTTGGAAGAGTTCTTAGAATAAGAAGAATTCGTACAGTTCGGAGCAGCACAACCC
Source organism: Latrodectus geometricus (assembly GCA_026290005.1). Lineage (NCBI taxonomy): Eukaryota > Metazoa > Arthropoda > Arachnida > Araneae > Theridiidae > Latrodectus > Latrodectus geometricus. The sequence continues at coordinate 245,066 of JAPDSC010156257.1, forward strand.
CTCATTTTTATAAAAAATGAATAATAAAAAGTTTAATCGTTAAAAGAAAACAAACATATCAAATGTAAACTAATGTACGTAAGGATGTTGTGTTATGCGAAGTTTTATGACAACCATAGTGTTTGTGACAAACACTATGTTTCACTATGTAACACTGTGACAGGTCAGGAAGAGTCCATGCGTCAGCTCCCCTCTATAGGAACCTTTCTTCTCCCATTTCTGGCAGTGGGTTAACGTGGTTTGGTCACCCTGGGGTATCCTAAATTTTTTTATTCCTCTTCTTTTTTAATCATATAAAATGTTTGTGCTACCTGTGACTATATCAGTTGGATCTAAAGAACAATGTCTTTTAGTGATATAAAGTTTTTTCTAGTACTTTTTCCTAAATAATTTTTAATCAGTTATCATTTATAGAATCTTTTTTCACAACAGATATTTAGTACTATAAATATATTTAGTAACCCTCCTTCAAATTTGGAAGTAAAACTTAAAAAATCTAGGGGATTGAAAACAATAAGTTCTTTTTAGTCTATTGCTGAGAAAGCTCGTATATGCGCACTTTCCATGTGTAAAGAATTCTTAGTCAATATTCGAAGAATCATGATTGAGTTACATTCTTCAACATTAATGCCTAATATTATTACATTGAAAAAAAAATATTTTTTCAGAAAGTTTTTTATAAATATTAATGTATTAAATAATATATAATAAAATATTTTTTGTTGCATGTGATAAAATAGCTAAAATTTGCTCTCTCATAATTCATCTTAAATATTCAAATATGTCACGATTTTCTTGCAGGACATGAATACGGCCCACTATCTATGAAAAAGTTGACAATTTATGTAGTGTATGCTAAAATGCCTTACAATGGCCCTTGATTGTCTGTCTGTCCCATAGAGCTAGGTTCACTAGGTCTGTTCCCTAAGAAAGGTCAAAAAACTAATGAGCCTGTCTTTTTCCTAGCACTGTTATTTACCTTTACTTGGCTGCTGCCACCTATTGGTGCTTAATATAGGAATGTGCTTTTTACTTTAGCATTTGTGACAAGATCGAAGTTTCTTTCAGTGGCAACAAAATATCTAAACAAAAAAAGCGCAAACAATATTTTGTGTAATCGTTTAATTTTTTGATAATTTTTCGTGTCATATCATCCTGCTCCGAATGCACCTTTAACTTCCATTTTTATAGCATTAATTAAATTTTTTTTTGAATTTCAACTAGCATTTTTAGTGTGAGTATTAATAAAATAATATCTACTTAGTAAATAAGAAGCGAACATAATAAATCATTCCATTGTATATTTACTGAAATTCTTTAAAACTTGAAATTTCTTTTATTTATAATTATCAGTTTGCATTGTTTCATTCATAGACTTTTTTTTATTTATTTAGGTATGCCAATCTCGAAACATGTAGAATTGATCTGTTATTTTATCTTCCAAACAGATTACCATGTCCTTTAATTATTTTCTTGATTCATGAAGTTAATCATTTGTATAAATTGTGATAGTACTAGCTGTGATGTTTTTATCAAAGCCACAATTTTTATAAATTTGTTTTTTATTCAACCACGATTGTTTGTGAATAAGTTAAATAGGAAAACATATTATTTTATTTATCTCTATACAACTGTTGATCTTGTGATCTTAATTCCTCTCGTTCTTTAAACTGATCTAATTACCTCTTGTGTGTATAAAATGACCGTTGAGTGACAAACAGACAAACCAACTATTTGGTTTTCTATTACAAGTATTAAAAAACTGCATTTATTTATTTATTTATTTTTTGTATTCAGGGAAGTATTTTGTGCTTTTCCAAAAAATTGTATCTCAATTTTGTTGAATAAAAATTTAAATTTTCAATTATCTTTTTAAATTTCTATTTTTGTTGTTAAGGTAAAGTGATTGTTATGTTCATTGTAAAGTTGGAAAACATTTAATTGTTGAGAAATTTGTAAATATATCTGAAATATTTTTTTCTATATATATATATTTGTAAAAAAATTTATAATGCAAATAATAGGATTTAAAAATTATTATATAAGGTAATAATATTTTTCTGTATGGAGATGGGGCAAAAATTTTTTAAACATATTTTTCTTTATACTTTGTGTAATTATTTTTACTAGTTTTTAGATTTCAGTTAATTTTAATATAATTTATTTTGTTATTGTGTGTTAATTGTTTTTACCTTTTATAAATTTAAAAATATGTTCTTTGAGTTAGAACTTTTTATTTATTTTAAATTTCAATTATCTGTCTATTTCATGGTTCCATAGACATTGAGATAAATATCAAAAGTTAATTATAAATACAAAATGCATCATTATATTTTTTCACTAAAATAAAAAAAAAATGACAGTGCATCTTTGTTCTCAAAAGTAATGAGCACAAGAATAAAACATGTGAATTAATTAAATAAAAACTTACGTATTATAAGTGGTCAGAATTTTAATTTAAAGGGACAATTTACATCTAGAAGATTAACAAATAAAATGCAGTTCTAGAGCTTTATTTCATCTTTAAAGCAACATATCGTAATTTTAGTGAAAAAGTGCAAGATATTTATGAAGTTTGATAAAAATTTCTTATTACAAATAGTGTAATAAGGCCAAATAGAAGAAAAATAGACAGTAACATTGTATAAATCATTAAAGAATTAACAGTGATAGATTTTTTTCTTTCTATCTTTCTAAAGAAGTTGACATTTCTTTGTTTTATCAATATATCGTTTGGAATTAGGATTTAGTTATATAAAGGCTTAGGACTTCATGCAGTTTACCATAACAAGTTTATTATTTTTAATGGATACAAAATAATCAAAATTATTATTTTTTTTTTAATGTAAGTAAAAATCAAGCAAATTCTTTCTAACATGTCTGACATTTTCATTTGTAAAATTTATCACTCATTGTCAATCAGAATTGAATTTATTAGCATGTATTTGTTTCATTTTATTCATATTTTGGATGCAATTGAATACAATGATACATTTCTAGAAACAGTGCAGTTATCTTTAAGAATAAATGAATGGATATGTATTCTAGTTCTCCTGTTTTTCTTAAAATTTTTCATCTTGTTCTTATTAAAACGCTTTTTAATTTCTTAAAATAATTTTCTGTTATGTGTAATTAAAGTTACCTTATTATTTCACTTATACTAAAAATAAGGACTTTGTTTTTATTTTTAAGATTTTATTAAAGATTTATGCATGTGTGTAATTAGATAAATATTTGCTTGTTTACATCTAGAGTTTTATCAAGACTATAATTAAGTTTGCTTATTTAATTTAATTCATAAATTAAGTAAATGATTTTAGCTTGGTATAAAGAACTAATTTATTTGGGTATCAAAATTTAAATCTTTTTAAAATATTTTGCCTTTATCATTATTTACAATTTAATTTCTATTTAAAAGAATTTTTAATTCACAATAATATTTAGTGATAACATAGTACTTGAACATTTTATATTCACATGAAGTGGCTGTTATTTAAAAATATGCAGAATTAGCATAATTCCACTAAAAAGAGAAAAAATTGTTTTTAAAGCTTTCAAATCTTTGAAAAAAGGAAAAAGTCTTCAAAATTATGATATATCTATATATCTGCTTATTTTGTTGAATTTATTTAAAATATTTTTTTTTTGTTAAATTACCCAAAATATAAACTATAAGACCAAAATAAAAATTCAGAAAGCGATTTTATATCATATGACTTAATAAAAAGTTATATATTATGCATAAAAGTATTGCACAAAATATATTCATTGACACAATAATATGTACCGTATTTTCCTGTATATAATCCGCGGATTATGTGTTAAAAAAGTTCCGAATTTCATTGTGCGTATTATACGCCGCCGCGGATTATCTGATAAAAAACATTCTTTATCAGAAAAGCTTATAAGAAAGTTTTGAAAGAAATACTCTTTATGTTTCATAAAATAAATAACAGGTGGTACCAGGACACACCTGAGTTATTTAAACTATAATCGGCTTTGTGCAATTACGTTCAAAAACGAATTCGGTTCCTCTTAAAGATTTTACTATTGTAAATTCGCTAACGTCATTTTGCAATTTGCCTTGACGTGAGCTGTTTCGTTTTGAAAATATTCAATTTCGTATATCGTCATATGGAAGCGAAAATTTTTAAGTTACACAGCAGATTTTAAATTAAAAGCTATAGCGAAGGCAAATAAAAACAATGGCGTCAAATGTGTTAATGTGAAGTGAAAAACAAAGCACGCGCGGTATAAAAAAAATTGTATAAAATACGCAATTAGTAAATAACTTATTTCTTTCATTTAAATATTAACGAAGCAAATATGCAAATATATATTAATTTAATTATGTGTAACATCGTTTTAAAAGTTATTAGAAGCTAAATATCGATAAGTTTAACAAGACTCTTCTCAAAATTATCGCTTTTGATCGATCTCGTGCTATCTCAAGTTTATCGCACTTTGCGATGAACTGGATCTAGATTGATATTTTTCATAATAAATGCTTTTCTTCTATACAATTTATTAAATTTTTAATCCTACTGTGCATTTTTTTATTTTATGTGACACCTATATTGTCAGCAGTACATATTTTAGACTATTCGCCGAAAAAAAATTGCCGCGGATTATGCGACGCTCTTTCCCTATTACTCGAAAAAACGGCCGTGCGGATAATACGCCGCCGTGGATTATATACAGGAAAATACGGTATTTATTGTATTGAATAATACTTAAAATTATTCACATCCCTCTTAGACTATTCATAGATATTTTTTTTTTTTTGCTTTAAAATTCATACTTTGTCATTTAATACATCTCTAAAGGTTTTTAATTTATTATAGTTTGTAATAATAATGCAAAACCATTCATATCCATAGGTATTTCTGTGTAAAATATTCAGTTTTAAAAGCAATAAAATTTATTTTTGAGTTTGGGATAACTAAATTTCATTTCTACGCTTTTAAAAACTTCTTGAACAGGAATGCTAACATCTGTTTTGTTAAATCTGAATATATATGTATTATTAATAATTTCAGGTTACCAGAGAGATTTAAAATCAGCAAGGAGAGATTTTGAATAATTCACTTTATGATGAGTAGCTCCAGAGGAAAGAATCAAACTAGTAATAAAAAGTTTTGCACATTAAACCCTAATGAGCATGTTCTCAAGAGTTACATAGAAATCCTTGATTTTATGGAAGAAAAGGTAGAAGCATTGCGTGAAAAAGTGTCAGAAATTGAAATGGAACGAGAATCCATCATAAGTATCTTAGGACGGTTGAGAACACATGAAGAATTCAAATGTTTCAGTGAAGGTATATATTTGACTTAGTTATTAAGTTTTATTGAGTGAAATGTTATGTAAATTAATTTCTAAATTTTGAAATGAAACTTTTTTTAATATCAATTTTTAAAATACAGTTCTGATTAATATATTATTATTTAAAGTAGACTGAAAACGTTTAAAAGAAAACAGTAGGGAACTGAGCCATATAAAATTTTAATTTCAATATTTACCAGAACTTTCCTTTTATTTGGTAATCATGTGAAAAGAATTTTACAAATTTGTAAGATAGATGATATAAAACTTTGTCTTGTTTCTTATAAAAACATTTTACTGTGCAAAAACAAGATACAAAAAAAAAAAAAAAAAGATACATAATGTTAAGGTAATGAAAATGAATGTATAAATTTTTAAAATACAATTATTTATTATGTATAAAAATTAAATTATTAATTGTTTTCATACACTAAATCTGATACCTAATAAAACAGTCAATATTTATAATATATCTGAGGAGTATTCTGTGATTTATTTAAGAAATGAAATATTAAATGGTCAAAATTAGTTATGAAAGTAAAAAATAATTAATGAAATCTTAAGTTGATTAATTTCATTCATTTGTAATTGAAAAAGCAGCAGACAAATTTCTTATTTGTTATTATTTGCTGTATTGCATACATTAGATGCAGACTTAAAATTTCTTGTGTATATAATTGATTATGATTTTCTTGAAATAATTCTCAGGAATAAATATTTAGATGGTGTTTTTAAAAATTTATGTGTTTTAAGGAATGGTTTCTTTGATTTTCTGAATTGGCAACTGAAAGGTTAATGTTTTGATATTTAGTTCAACAGTTAATAGAATTAGTTCTCTCATTTGATGTGGATGCTTAATTTTTTCTGAATCTATTTTAAACTGTAATTAAATTATCCTTTATGCATAAAAACTATTTTAAAATGATTAACAAAAAAATATTTGCTTCACTTTGCTCTCTTGTGAGTTGATAAGCTTATCAGTTATCATTAATTTACTAAAAATTTGCTGTTAGTAATTGCCAGATAATAATATAAATAACTGTCTCCAAAATATCCTTGAATTCTTCTGGATAAAAATTCATTTTGTAGAGTTTGTGGAATTTGTATTAAATTTACTATTGAACATAAAATATCCAACTATTATGAATACTGCTTATTCTGATGTTACTATTCGTTTGTTTTGCTGCCATAATTGGCCATAAATTCTATGTGTATATAAGTTTCTAGTAAAATAAATCTCTTGTGAAACAAAAAATTTTAATACATATTTTATTGTTCTCCAGGTACGTGATATGTATTAATCAGTATGTCCCAATTTGCATGTCATGACACACTAGTATATTGCAAGAGTGGCTCAGGTGTGTTATAAAAATTTTAAATAATTTTAAAGAGTTAAATGTAGTTCTTTTTAAAAATTTTACTTATCTTACAATTGTACCTATTAATGAAAAGCAAATATAAATATTGGTATTCAAAGATTGTCTTTCTTGATTATGATGAATATTATAAACTGTTGCAAGGTTTAAATTTTAAAAAGGTGAAACACGAGTTACTTGTTTCTTTAAAATGTTTCTTCCTGATTATGAGCTGCCAATAAAATGGTGTATGATTTCAAATATAATTTGACAAAGCAAACCATTTATACTATTTAAATTTTAGTGTGAATCTGCTTCACAGCAGATTCACATTTAGTTTATATATGGAAAATGGCTTATCGTTTAATCTTGTTATTTTTCATAAAGATAAATTGCTAATGTATATGAAATAAAAGGAATTAAAAGAAAAATTTACAATTAAATAATAATAGTAGTATATATTATTAATACATAGCACTGTTTAGAATTTTCAAACTGAAATTCAACCTTCATTTTTAATTTTATATATCAATAATTATGTTTTAGAAGTATTTAATTTATTAATTAAGAAAGATTTAATTAAATATGTTAATATTTCTGTAATCAGTAAAATGTTTCTTAAAGTAGCATAAATTTTTAAATAATTTTTTAAAAATTCTTATTTTGATTATTTTTAAAAATGTTATGTGAGTTTTTCTTATATTGTATCTAAAAAGTAACATCAGTTTCAATTACATTTCTGTTTATTAATCTGTAATTTTCATTAGAGAATCAAAAGATATAATTTCTATAAGATAAAAATTTTAATTTATTTAAGTTTATACTTTTTTGTTTTTAGGTTAAAAAAATTAAGATAACAGATTAAATAGCAACTTGAACTTGTAAAATTTTAAATTTTTTTATATTTTTTATTAAATTTACTGATTTATTATGTTTGCTTGTGCATTTTAAAGGCAATAAATCATAATTCTTTGCATTTTGTAGGCAATAAAAGTGTCAAAACTAAAACATTTAATTAAAATTATATTTAATTTATTGTTGAAATGGCCTGTATAAATTAAATTATTCTTGGAGTGTTTCTAGTTCAAAAAAGTTAGGAAGTAGTATATGAAGTAGTGATGTATATATTAATTATTTTTATGTTTTATATTTATTTGTCATTATCAATGATTTTCAACACATGAAACATTATTATTCCTCAATAGATGTTTGAAATAATGTGAAGGAATGCAAAAAAACTAATAGTTTACTGGGGTGATTTTTTTTTTTTTTTTTTTTTTTTTGTTTTCAAATTGCAATATTTGTAACATAATTTTATGAAATAGTAATTATCCATTAAAATATAAAAGAATAATAACATATAAAATTGAAATATTTTGTTTAAAACTGAAATAATTCCAAAATAACTGAGTAATATTGTGAGCATATGTATAAATTGTTCCTGTCAAAACTTCCAAAAATGCATGAAATGACTTAGTTCCACTTATAAAATTCTAGGTGACTTTTTCTGCATCTGCATTTTGCCCTGTTTTTTAATATGGGGTAAAAAACTTTTTTTTTTTTCCTTTTTTTAGAAAAATATTTTAGGAGAGATTTTATAGTAAGATTAAGCTAAAATAAATAGTGAGGATAATGATATAAAAATTTATGTTTAACCACATAATAAGCATCAGCTATTATTTTATCAATTATATTTCAATATTTCCTTGACAATATCAAAATTTTTCTTTGCAATAAACATTTTGATAATTACTTAATTTATTTTGCTATTGTGAAAAATATATTTAGCAATACATCATTAAGTTAGAAAAAAATCTGAAAGTATCAGAACTTTGTGAAACAATTCCCATGTACAAAAGAAATAATTGTCTAATATATAGTTCAGTGTAATTTCATTTAACGAAAAAAAAATTTCTTGTAAATTTATTGTTTTTGTTACATTTTATGTATGAAAGTAAAAATATATAATGCAATGATTTCTAATTGATTCTTAAATTGAGGATAACAAACAAATTATCTTTAATAAATATTAAACTTTGTTTAATTAATCAAGTAGTCTATATTAAATTGTACAGAATATTTCAAGTCATGAAATGTTACTTTGACTTTCAGTTTCTTTAATTTTTTTAGTGTCAAATTTTATTTATATCAAGTAAAGTTTTATTTGTTTAATACTACCAATTTTTTCCATTAAAATTGGATAACAACATACTTAAAAACAGTAATAATTCTTGTATTCTTTTATATTTGAAAATAGACAACATTATTTTTATCTTTCAAATGAACCAATTTTGAAATGTCAATACAATTCACACTGAATGTAAGATTTTTTTAGACATTTTAGAAAAGTTATACTATTAGTATTATGTTAGATAAACAGTTAAGAAAAAGAAACTAAAATTATTTGTTCCATTAATTGAAGCATAGATTTCTTCCTTTTATTTAGTTTTTATTGAAAGTTTTAACATCTCAAAGGAAGCGATAATGAAGAATATTTATATTAGGAATCACTTACAATCTATATGAATTACTGAAATGATGTAGTTTTAAAATGCTTTTATATTTTATTTTGTGCTAAGCTTTAAATGTAGAGCTCACTGTTTTAAATTTTAAAACTTTCTTAAATTATAGAAATTGTTATAAAATTATTTTGAAAAGAATGAAGTTAACTTTTATTTTTATAAACTTGACAGAACAAAAAGAGGAGGTTGAAGCTACTGCACAGAGATTGATGAACCGTATGTTGACTGTGGAAGTAAAAGTGATAACTACAAGAAATGAAGTTCAAAAGAAGGCTTTAACAAAGTTAAATAAAATGATAGACGATTTGCTTGCAACTATAAAATTTGATTGCAGAAATTCAAAAGAAATTTTGAAACCATACTTCAATGCATGTATATCTGACTCAGTGGGTCCAGTAAATAATAAGTTTCAAACACTTCTCTTGGATTGCACTGCTGATGATCAAAAACGAGTAAGAAAAAGACTTGAATCCATTATGGATACTGCATGTCCTTCAAATAATGATCAATGTTAATTAACTTTGTTCAAATTGTAATTTATGTATTTTGAACTTGTGTTTTGTCTTTTTTTTTCATAAATTTATACCATCAAAGTACAAAATGAGTTAAGAAATATAATTTTGAAAATGAAAGTTTGAATCAAGCTCATTTGTATAGTAGTTAAAATATACATTATTTAATTTTTCTTTACCTTAAAATAATTGAAGCAAACTGTTTTATTCTGTTCTTCAATTTAAAGAATGTATTTTTTTATCACATCAAGTTATAGATATTAGTTAATTTGATTTGTCTTATCAATTTTTGATATTTCATCCAACTTATAAGGGTATTATATAAGTTTTCAGTAAAATATTATTAATACTTTTTCTGCATTATAAATCATTTTTCAGTTTTACAACCTAACACTTAATTTTAAATATATATTAATAGGAAATTTTTTACAAATTAATTACAAAATATTCTTAAAACTATTGACCAAACAATTTACTAAAATGTAATTGAGTGCAAAATTAAACATAAATATTCTGTTTTTTAAAAGTTTTATTAGGTTTAGAAAACATGAAAAACGATTGTATATTTTTACATTCATTGTTGCAAAAGTAGTACAGTTAAGAATAAATAAGTACAGTTGGATGAAAGTAAAAGTTCACCTCTCATATTTTGGTTATCTTTGGTTCATCTCATCAATAAGAACACCTTGATGGTACAAGGAATTCACATATTCAAAAACTGAGCTTGCAGCCAAATTATTAGCATTCTGGACTTCCATTCAATAGTTTATGGGTTTGATTCTACCTCAGGTTTGGATGTTTGTAGTACTTCAAAATCTTTAAACTGCTGTTTCTAGTCACATACAAAAAAGTTAGTATTGAGTGACAAACCAAGCCAAAATCTCATTCAAGAAGTTATCACTATATTTGTAATCACAACTAAGTACCCAGAAGTGTATATATATATATGTTCTCATCTGTCTCAAAGTGTATATATATATGTGTGTGTATGTATAGCAGGTGCTCACTCACACTTACCCTGTCATTGTAATATTTCACATGCTCTTCACTGGAATTTCTATCAATCTTCCTTTTTACAGAAGTTATTAAAAAATATCCTTTCGATCAAATTGATGATCTAAAAATTTTTCTCTTAAAAATATTCAGGTAAAAAATTTATTGCTTTACATTGCCAAAAACAATTCTGAATTACCATAATAACCATCAATAGATTCTGCAAATCACTTTGTTTTTTGAAGAAACTTAAAAATCTTAGAATTGCATAGTAGCTTTTAAAGAAATTTAATAAAATAATTTTTCTGCTTGAATTCATTTTCATTTTTTGGAATGCATTTCTAATTTGATTTAGAGTAACTAATTACATGAACATTACTTTATCTAGGAATGGAAAATCTCTGATATATATGTTATTCTATTAACTCGTTTTTGGCATGTAAAGCAAAAATTGCCAAATGTATTTTTAATTTTAATAAATATCTAGGATTTTCATTTAGTTTCATTTTATTTTGAGGAATAATAACAATTTCTTAAATAAAGAAATAGTATTTTTGTACGTTTATGATAATTCCCGCTTTGAATTGATATAGTCACAGAAATTTTTTTCTATGATTCTAACAAAACAATTTGCAGAAAACTTCTTGTATTTTTCAATTTTAAATTAAAAACTTATGTATTATTACGAATATTTTTTTATCGAAATTTTTAAATATTTACTGGCATTCTAATATTATTTATTTCATATTAGTATTTTTTTCAAAATTTCAGCCCATTTTTTCTACTTTCAGAGCACTAAAATATACTTGCAGAACAAAATATGCTTAAAATATTTACCACTAGATTCTTAAGGAAAAGCTACAGTTGTATTAACAATCAAAATTTTCATTTTTTAAAAATAAAATTTAAAATAATTTAATATTAATATTCTAAACATTGCAAATTCAAGTAAGTTTGCACAATATGTATACTATTTTGCACTTCTTTTTATAAGTTGATTTTAAATTATATTTAAGATAACATGGATTTTGTTTTTTAACTATAATTTATTTAATTTACTAAAATACTAGCTAATTTTATTTTTTTATCAATCAAAATTATTAATTTGCTTAGTGTTTAATATTTCGTATTCTATATCAAGTCCTGCTACTAATAATTGTGATGCGAAAAATCCATAATGACTAGAAAGTTGTGACAAATATAATTTTAGAGTTTGTTATGATTTAAAATATATTAGTTTTGTAAATATATATATTAAAAATATATGAAGAAGACAAATATATTTTCTAATTATTTCAATACAAGTGAGCCTCATTAAGGTAAGTGAATTGATTAGACCTTGTATATTAATACAAATTGAATAAAAAAATAAATAACTTTTAATATTTCATTTACTTAATCTAAATTTTTTATCACCGTTTCTGAGAAATAATGCATACTAAAAGATATCTTCTAATTTGCACAATTTTATTTTATTTCTTTTTTTTATGGAGGCAAATATTTAATATCAACAGGATCAAGGTTTAATTTTGTTTGAACATAATAACTTTTTGTACATAAATTCAACTGTGGCCTATCTATAATTAAAAATTTATTTTGAATTTCTAGAAAAATCCTAGTTTAAATAGCCCTTATGTACAAAAACTGATCATAGAGTGTCAACCATGTTAAACCAAACTTCCATTACCAAAGTTGGAGTTGGGTCTACAGTGTGAGATTAATGTTCCCAATTTATATTTTTAAATAAGCATTTAAAATCCATCACTTTATAAAGTTTTACAAATTTGGTGAGAGTGTTATTTGCTTTTAACTTATCATACTTTTGTTTGTACATAATTATATTTATTATGCTGGAAGACTCATACTTAATATCCATTTATTTTGAAAGAAGATTTTTATTAAAAGATTTTTGTAAGTTAGTTCACTATTTATAGAAATGTTATAATTGTATAAAGTCTAAGAAAATTCCACTGTGGTAATTGTTACTAAAATGGAGTTTTATAATTTATACATTTTTGAAATTTAATTTTGTTACATTTCATCAATAAATCAATGTGTAATGAAGTTTCTATATTTCTGATGTGAAAATGAAGTTTTTGCTGTACCTTAAATGTGTAATTTTATACTGTGCTTTTATCATGTATAATGTCTGTTATTAATTGAATTTATCCAAATTGTAACTTAAAATATCTTTGTATATAAAATTGTAACATTAGTTTTATGTTACTAAATATGGAGTATTAAATATGTTATATTTTAAGAAAATTAAATTTTATTGGCTATTTAATAATTTTTAATTTGTTTTTCTGTGAATAAAATGATAAAATCTTCTGCAGGTTTATTTTTCACTCAATGCCATATATATTTGATTTCACTCAAATTATTTTGACAAATGTTTTTAATTTCTGAAATAGGAACATATAATTCTTCAATTTATCAATCATAATTATTCATTTGCTTAAGCTTTCAGTACACAAAAACCCATACTAGAAAGATGTTGCAAATTCTAACATTTTGAATTTATGCTATTGAGCATAAATTTTTGAAAAACTATCCTTATTATGTTAAATATAATATAATAGACAGTTCTGCATATAGCATAGGTAAAATTAGATTGAGTTTATTTATAGTAGTCTTACACAAATAAATTATGACTCAATAAATAAATATATATATGATAAAAGAATTAAAAACTAATAAAAATATATTAAATCAGGTATGTTTGTATTCAAAACTTAAATATGTTTAAATTTTAATAATTTAAAAGCTGGCTATTTTCAAGGTTATTACAATATTAACAATGAGACTAATTTTATATAATGGATGAATATAATTATATAATTATCACCACTTAAATGGTAAATTCATTTTTAAATAGAAATTTGAATTAATTATAGTTAGGAGTTATTTAAATTCTTATTACTTCATTTGAAATCTTACTAGTATACTCAAACTAAGAAGTTTGAGTATACTAGTAAGATTTCAAATTGTAAAAGGAATGAAATCTTACTAGTATAAACATCAAATGTTACATAAAAAAATGATTTTACAGTAAATGGAACATACTAAAGATTTTGTTGAAACAACTTTAGAAAGTATACAATTACTCAGGTATGAAATTGACAAACGAAAATCAGCATTTTAGTTATAAGTCTATTTGCATATAGAAAATACAAAAATATATTTCCTATTATAGTCATGTTTAACAAAAAAAAATTTTTTTGAGAACAAAATTGTACAAGAATATAATTTTTGAGAAATTACATCAAAAGATGTATAAGATGGCCTTATTAAAACTATGTTTTATTATATAAATTCTTCATACAGCTCTTAGTATTTAGCATATTCAAAATTTACATAAAAACATAATTAGAAATTTATTTAAATGGTTTTTAAAGCTAACATTCTTTTATTCTAACATCAAAATATTTTACTTAAAATTACAATTGAATATGAACTTAAAATAGTTATTTTTGTTTAGTTATCATTATGATTGGATTTCATAAATTTGTTTTGAATAACATTAAAGGAAAATATTTAAATGCAAATAATAATTTAACAATAAACTTTTTGCATAATCTTACAAAAAAACGTATTTAATTTTAAATAAGGTTGATTAAAAAATTGTAAAGCAAGATTGTTTCAATCTACTTTGCTAAGATTCTATTCTACCTATAAAAGCTTTCTTGTGAAAGATAACTATAGAAATGGATATAAATGTTGCTAAATAAATATTAAATTTTTAAGTTATATTTAAAGTTAATAATTCATTATTAAAATGTAAATTTATTTATTATCAAAGTAGTGCTTTTTTACTTTTTAGTTTTAATTTCTTCCATATTTTTAAGCGTTTAATTTATCCTTTTTAACACTGCAACCAAGAATTTCTTGTCTAGTTTAATTAGTAACAAATTATAGTTGTAAGTATTTTACTCTCAGTAATTTGCAAAATTTTAAACAGAAATTACTTGAAAATATATGTAGGTTAACGTTATTTCACATGTCATTTCTGCATATGAAACCTATAATATTACGTAAATAACCACTATTTAGAGACTTCTTTAGTGGGCTCTATTAAGGAAATTGTCTTTCTTACTATTAAGAATATAAAACAGGCCACTCAAAGTTAAAATGAATATTTTTTGTATTTAATTATTATGTTTATTTTTAAAAATAAAATTTGCTGAATCAAATTCTTAAAAAATGAAACTTAAAAACTAAGACAAATTATAAGTTTTAGCATACTTATTAGTTATTTAAATATATTTCATCCTTTTGTTTTTAAATTCTTCATATTTTTAAATTAGGAAACAAATTTTTCATATCCAGATAATTGTCAATAACTTTCACAAATTTTCTTCTATCGCTAATATCCAGCAAAATAATTTTTCTTGTGGTCCTATAAATTCCTTACAAGAAAGTTATAATTTCTATCCATTTTCATAACTTTCAATGCTGTGTTCACATTTTGTATATTTAAATATTTGAAAAATTAATACACAAATTGAATACTTATCTGTTCAAACAAAATTATAATTGGATTCAAAGAATATAGAATTATAGAAAAAGAAAACCAAAATTATAATTTTTAACAAAATTAAATTTTTATGCAAACATTATATTGAAACTAGTGCATAAAATTATTGAAACAACTTGATTTACATTTATGAGAATTTTATAGTATTATATACTTTATTACTTAAGTATGTTAAGGCTAAATAAAAATTTAAATTATTCATTCATTTTAGTGATAGCACTGGCTTTTTTTAATTGTTTACTTATACATTTAATTAGCGCAAAAAAAAGCATACGTGAATAGAAAAATTATTTTGTGTTTTTACTTTACATTTTACACACCTTTAGATTGTACAACAAAAATGTGGTCTGAAATTACAATGTTCTTGCTCTTACAGATAATTTATGTAGTTTTTAACGGGCTATTTCTCTACATCACTTATATTAAAGATATAACTAATTTATTTGTAATCATAACTTGAAAGACTTCATATACACAAGTTATTTGTAAAATAATTATTTCAAAAAATTTAAAATCATTCTGTTCATAAATGTTTGAAATCTCTCAGCAAAATTTTTCTTCAATCATCCAATGTAATTGATACATGAACATAAAATTATCAGTGTAAAGATTCGTATGACAAATTGGTCTAATTTTTCTTAGATTGTGCAAAAACGTTGTTTGCCTAATAGTATTTCTATATTAACAAAGAATAATGAGAATGAAAAAAATTACACAGGTATCAAAATTCAAATTGAAGGATCAATATAAAATAATCTGCACGTTTCCCATTAACTAATAAAATTGCAATAATGATATGTGCGACATGTTTCTTATTTTATATTTAAGGCTATCTTTTTGGAAATTATTTTTTTTTACTTCTCAAATTTTAAAAAATTACAAATAGGCTCTGATGAGAACTTATTAAAAATAATATACAAAAAAAAAAAAAAAAACTTTAGGTTTACATCAACTGTGTATGTAAGCTCCTGTGTCTAAGTAGATTCATGTCATTCTTGTAAGTATCATTTGCTGCAGGTAATGATTGGGGAAGGAGATAACATTTTCCCTTATTGGGTTGCTGGAGCTCTGTGGGTGTCTATGTTAATCTGAGACATTCAGTCTTTCCTGAGGTGTGGCATTAATGTGGAGAGAATACGAGCTTAGGCATGATTTTATCACCTGCAATTCAAAATTATGTGGTGTTTAGTGATAAGTGAGTATTCGTAGCTTGTTAAACTTAAAGTCCAGGGCTTGTCTGCACTGTTATTTATGTCTATACTATAATTGCTTACAAATCCAATAACAAATTTTTTTTGTAATTTCTGATCCTATTGAAATTACAATCCAAAAACTGGAATTTTGCATTAAAATATTATAGTTTTAACATTTAATTCCTATAAAATTTAAAAAAATTAATAATTTCAAAAAAAAATTCACATTTATTCAATATTAAGTCCATGTCAAATAAAAGCTTATGAATTTCACTTGCTAAAACAAGAATCAAAGAATTCTTGGGGTTTGAAGGAGGGATTAAAGAATGAGAAATTATTTGAATAAACATATCCATTTGAAAAAATTGCAACTTTTTATGTATTTGAAAATTAATATATTCATTATATATTATTTCTAAAAATTTTTTATTAGTAATAGTTAAGTTAAAAATTAAAGTTTGTTATTGAATTGAAATTATGATATAATAAAACATTAGTTGACTCAGAAAAGTTTTGCGTGTAAAGAAAATAAAATACTTATCTATTTAAACGACGGGATAAAAAAATTATATTAGACATATTTTCTTAACACATTTAAATTATATAGAATACGAAAAAGAAACAGTCAGATTTCATACATTAGGTAAAATTAGATATAAAAGACAAAACTTAAAGTATCAACTTCATGCACTTTTTCTATCATTTTATTATTTATCTACATTACATTTTGCAATATATCAAACAAAGTGTATAAGTTATACAATATAGCAAATTAATTAATAAGCAAGTAGTATAAAAAATACACTACTAAGTTTAAAATGCATAAAAATTCATCAACAAGTTTAAGAAACATAAAAACAGATTAAACAGTAAGTTTAAGTGTAACAACACCGGTAAATGTGTAAAATGGACGTGGTTAAGTAAATGGCAATAAATACTTTCTTTACAGCAAATCACAAATGTTTTGGTGAAAGGACGGTACAAAATGTGTTTAATATGACATTTCATATTAAGTGCGATTTCATTTTAAAAAAATATTTATTACAAACATCAAAGTTTTGCAAATTATAAAAAGTAAAGTTTTAGTTACTAAAATGAGATTTAAAGCAGTTATTATCATCATATATTTTTTTAATGCAATTTAAATTGTTCTATTTAGAATTGCTCGTTATATTTGTAAAATCTTGCAATAGCATATAACTTGCTACAAAATAAAAAATGAATAAAATTTCAAAATTTGATCTTGATTAGCACTTAAAATAATTTAATGGCACATTGTTTTATTACAACTAATTAAAAAAAACTTTACAATGAGTATTGGAATTATTCAGTATTATAAATTCATTCACAAAGCTTTTTCCAAAATAATATTTCAAAATAGTTATGCTGAAATTTGATATTAAAACTACATTTTCTTTATATACTAATGTCAAACTAATTTAACATATCATACATGTGTATAATCATTGAATGCATATTTTGCAATGAAATTTAAAACAATACTTTGATTGGTCAATACAATCTCTTTAAATGCAATTCATTAATTTATCTAAAAATGATACATTAAACTTCAAAATTAATTACATAACAGTTTAAAAAAGAAGGCACGAATTTATATTTTTAATGAACTATAGTTAAATATTTCTCTTAATGATTTAACAATATGAAATATCAAAATTGTATACTATTCAAACAATTATATAACTATACAATTTTGAAATAGATAAAATTAAAATACTAATTAAAACTGAAGATTTAAATGTTGGTCTATACAAAGTAATAGTTAAACAATACATTAATTAAATTTATTAAAGTAACCGACAGCTACGAAAAAAATGTTTCTTCCCACTTTTACTTCGTTTCGGTTTGTGCAGTGAAATAGTCCCATTTGTTGGATTAGAAAATGATGATCGCATATATACATTATGAGGTGGATAGCCATCATAATCATCTGAAAAGTGATAAAATCATAATTCATAAATTTTTTTTTTATCTAATAACATTTTTTTTTTTTACATAACTAACAACAAATTTATCTAGAAATATTGACAAATCTATGAGCATAATGTTTATAAATAAGTTTAATAAATATGACAGCTATGAACTGTTACTTGTTTATCTTTAGATTTTTCATGACTATATAAACTTCTTTCTAGCTAATGCCAAAGTAAATAAACAACAAATATGTAAAAACATTTAAGTAAATGCAAAAATATTTCCATTTAAATTTAATTTAATATTAATCCATATAATTTATGGAAAAAAGCGTGATAGAATCAAATAGCTATACTTTCATAGTCTTTGATTATATCTTCATTATATATTTTAACCAAAAATAAGAAATAAGCCATTCCAAGTTAATGAATAAGTTAAAATTCCATTATTACAATTTAAATAATATGACAACTCTCAAGACAAGATACAAAACTTTTATGTTTACAAGTCAAATTTATAAAAAATGTACTTCTGATATCTTCATTAAAATAATTTAAAATTTTTGTACCACACATTCAAAACCTCTCCATGTAGGCTTTGTTATAATAATTTTATTAATTGAATTTTAAATGGCATTGCTACATAATTTTTAAATCCAATTTAAAGTGAAACATTACTATAGAATATAATTACCTAGAATTTTTCCTCCTTTTATAAGTAATTTTCATTTGTTTAATTAGTTAAATTTCTAGAAGCTTAACAATGGTCTTTCTAATTGCATGTTTTTGAATTTGATGTATTTTCGGTAGATTTCAGATCAAAATAAAAACTTTTTTTAAAAAATTTAGTTTTTATAACTGCTTTGAATCAAACTTTAAAAAATAAATTTATTTTGCAAAATCTAATAAGTTAAAGCTGGAATTTTTTTAAAAAATTCATTGAGAAGGGAAGTTTA
Organism: Latrodectus geometricus; assembly: GCA_026290005.1. Taxonomy (NCBI): domain Eukaryota; kingdom Metazoa; phylum Arthropoda; class Arachnida; order Araneae; family Theridiidae; genus Latrodectus; species Latrodectus geometricus. Next base: position 264,390 of record JAPDSC010156257.1, read on the forward strand.
TTGAAACAGAACGTATGCTAATATGAAATATTTTATCAAAAGGAATCTAGAATAAGAACAATACTCTAAGGATGTCACTTAAATTTTTCTTGAATAGAAAATCAAATTAAAAAGGAATAAAGCATAAAAAATATTTTCATAATATATGCACAATATTAAACTTTAAACATAAAAAACTGAGCTCTTACACAGGTTTATTCACTACTATTTTCCACACAAAGTCAAACCTTAAGATTACTTCACATTTGCAGACCAAGTAAAAGTGCTATTATAAACCACAAGTGACTTAAGAAAAAATTAAAATTTTTATAAAATGAGGGATTTAAGATTTAGAGTGTTAAGCACCAATATATTGATCTTCGTTTGATAAATATACAGCACAATAAAAAAATAAATATTTTTCTTTCTCAAAAAAATTTAAACGCATTAAAACTTTTTTTATTGAACATATTTAATGTTAAGATTTTATTACAATTTTAAGTTTAATACTTCCAGGTGACAATCATACTTCTATAATTTATATGTTTTAGACTTATAATACAACAGAACTGTTTTGCTACATTCTAGGCACTTGTTACATAAAATTGACAAATCATTTAAAATTTATATTAACACATTAAAACAATTTTATTGAATAGAAAATAATGAATGGAAATAAAAGAAAAAAGATACAAATTGTGATGCTGAAGACAATTTTCAATTCTAAATAGAGTGAAATGTAAACAGTTTCTAGTTTAAGACATTTCAAATTTAAGAAATTTTATTGAATAATCCCTGTGTCTTTAAAACTAGTGATTTCATCAAAGCAATATTAAAAGAAATATTAAATCAAAGTCTCACTGATTCTCACACATTTTTTATTAATTATTTTCTTAATTATCACTCTGATTCATATTTTAATGGCTTTATAATATTGTTATATTCTTTATAATACTACTGATGTTTATGCATCAGAGAGTGATGAAACTCATTTTTAAAAATAAATCAAATAGTTTGTTTAAAATACTTACAATTTGCAAGAGAATGAATATTGGGAGTTTCTTCTTCAATAGGCTCATTGGCTACTTCTAAATACCTTTTAACTAAGTGGCGGAAAACTAATATTGAAAGATAAAGCAAATTAAGACATTTCTTGTATTTCATTAAGACACTTATTTCATTAATTTAACATATACTTTCAGAAACATTTTTATTCCATTAATTTAAAAATTACCTTCAGATACATTATAATCTTCTTTAACAGAAATTCGGAAAAAGTCTAATTTCAGTCTCCTAGCTAATAATTCAGCTTCATCCCTATCAATAAAAATATAGATATGTAAAATATTCTTGAACTATATTCTGCAAATCTATATATATTTATAAACATTATAAACTTTTTAAGCTATTTTTCAAAGCACAAATAGTTGGTTATATTACACCAACTGTTAATACTTGCAGACTTGTTGTTTAAGAATAATTTAATATGAAAAATGTTGAATTTCAGAAACTTGTTTCATATAATTGTATCAAAATATATAATAAAATCACAGAACTTTTACAGAGAGTTTTTATGAAACTCATTATAAAATCTCAGAATTTTTTAAATAGATAATTGTAGCTCTTTATAACCAGTAATATGTGCTTATTATTTATATTGTACAAATTAAGATACTGAAAAATAATTAATATAGGTCTGTACATTTATCCATATACTTTTAAATTACTAAAAAGTTGAAGGACAGTTAAATAAAAAGAGAAAACATAATAAATGTCATCTTTTCTAAAATTGATAAGATATCATTCGGTAAATTTATTAGTGGTCTTGACTACTATATATTGTAATATTGACTTATTAATATGAGATAAAATAAATATAAAGACATAATCAAAAAAGTGTCTTATATTTTCAAGTAGTCTCTTCAACAATCTAATAATAATGTATTAATATAAAACAAATTTATACATAGTTATAAAGATTTCCTTTTGAACAATTTATATCATAAAAATGTCATTGATTTCAAAACATTACATCTTTAGAAAATTAAAGAATGTGATATATTAATCTAATTTTGAAATTTTTATAGTTACATTATCTTTTAGCAATATTAGTTTTGGTTATTTCAGTTTTATATATTTGGTTCACTACTTAGTAGAATATATTCTTAAGTTGTTAACATTAAGAAAATATTCTACTAAGTTGCTAACATTAATGAACCAATTATTTTTAGCAAGTAAATTTCTAGTTTTGTTTGAATGCATTTACTATTTTCAAAAAAAGTTGAAGAAATACTTGAATGTTTTCATTCATTAAAAAATGTAATTATGTGTAACAATCATAACATTTTAAGTTGCCTGGATAAACAAACAAAAAAGGAGAAAAATATTCTATCTTATCTCAAACAGAGTAAGTAGTAATAGATATATCCATCTAGCATACCAAATAATAAATGACAAAATTCCAGTAAAATGATTGACAGTGCTGCAAAATTTCTTGATAGCTTAGAGGACAGTGCACAGTTAATGCCATAAGTTTGGTATGAAATTATTTCCCTATTTGTAATTTATTCATCATAACTGTTTCCTCTTACAAAGTTTTGAATAAAAGAAAAAGTAATTAATTATTTTTTCTTTTACATATGCAAACAAAAATGGAAAAAATAATGAAATTTGATTTTCAATGAGAATAGTAGCATCAAATTAAAAATAACAATATTTTCAGGTAGTGTAAGCAATAATTGTTTTATCTTGTATGCATGAAAGCAAAAAATAAAAGCTTTACAACTAATAAAAAATTAAAGAAAAAGTAAAATCTCATATTTTCAAAACTCATAAATATTACATAATTCAAGTTCTCAATTTTCTTGTAAGAGCAGGGCTTTATTTATCAAAGGCACATGTTTTGAAGTTATCTATTTTTACAATTTTACTATAGTTTTGAAATGGCTTAAAAGCCTAAATTTTATTCTACACTCTATTGCAAGTTGTATTTCACAAATTTCTATTGATCTTTAATCTACTACTTAAAAAAACTAAATGATATCTGGAACGTTCGGTTAATTTTGTATATATGGCTGAGAGAAGCAAAAATAATTTTATTTGGAATCCTGTTTATTAATAAAACAACAGCTTATTAACAACATATACTTATCATTATAAATGCAACCAATATTGATGACAAGTTGTCTGTTAATTATTTTATATTAGCTTATATCATACACTGCCTGTTTTCTGAATCCAGCAATCAAACTAAAAAAATTTCTTTCATGGATAAAAAAAAATAAATAACACTTATAATTTTTAAGTATAAAGCAAAATTTTCTATTACACTAATTCTCTCGCAATTTTGTTTAAATATTCATTTAAAGTATAATAAAATCTCTATGAAACTAAATTAGCTATTTAAACAAAAAAATATTTATATACATGAAATAGTTAAGATTTAATATTCATCACATAAAAAAAGTATTATTGATTTTGAAAAATTGGTAGTCATGTGCACTCTTGTGTACTAGCTAATTTAATTTTTTTTTCAGATATTTTTTTGCAGCCACACATTTATTCCTAGATGCACACTTTACAGAACAGATACAAAACAGACATTTGATTTGCAACAAATATCAATAATTATAAACTACATAAAATCAGCAAAATGTTTGTAATGCATATAATTATTGTGGAAACAGGAATTATGCACAAATATAAAATATTTCAAACATTAAAATGAAAAACAAATTTGAAACATGGTGAAACATGAAACACAAGTTTTTGTCCCATAGACACTTAGATCAATTTAATTATATGTGAACTCACTTTGTAACAGTTGCTTGATCTATAAGATCAATTTTATTCTGAACTATTACTGTAGGAATTTCACCACATTCATTTTCCACCTAGAAAAATACATTTTTATTATTCAATATAAATCCTAAAAATCATTAAGAATAATAAGTAAAATACAACAAAATAAACAGAATAACTAGAATCGGCAAGATTACAGTAGCATTTTAAAGAAATTTCCTAAAAATAATAAAATTAATTTCTTAATAATAAAGCAAGTTAACTATAAATAAAATATTGAAGATTATAAAATCTACTGTAACTTAGTTATGTTAAAAAATGTTTATGAAATAAAAGTTTGACAAGGTTAAAATTAAAGTTTAAAATTATTTTAAACTTTCAAAAAATTTAACAAAATAAAAGAATATCAATGCATATAAATATTTCAATATTCTTGAAAAAGTTTTAAAATTTAGAAATTAATCAGAAAGTAATTTATATATAAAAGTAGGTATGATATTTCCAATAATTATAACTATTTTCGAAAAAGAGAAACTGCATAGTATATTGATATTATAATCAGTTAAAGTTATAATATTTTAAATATAATTTGTGAGTAATGGTATTAAAAATTTATCATCAACAACATGATAGTCCTTTGTGGATATTCCAATTTTTCCTTTCTCCCAGCAAATGATTTCCAGTTCTTTACTTTTAGGGTGGCAAAATCCTCATTCATATAGTCTTTCTCTTTTTGAGCCTTCCTCTTGGTTTTTTTATTAAAAGGGGTTGCATTAAAAACTCTTAATGATGTTCGTTCTGGGCTCATTCTTACTACAAGCTTTGACCATCTCATTCTGCTTTATTTTATGAATTTGGTTATTTTATAATTTCATCACTATTAAAAGTCTTATAATACTAAAAATTATATGTTAATAATTGAATAATAAAATTTTTAGTATCAATTTTTCAATAATAATCTAATTATCAAACCAAATCATTTTGATTAACACGAAACATCCTATAAATCTAAAATTATATATTACATTTAAATGTTGAATACTGTAAATAAAGACTTTGAAATTAAAATTCTTAATATATTATGTTCATAAGTTTATTCTATGAATTGAAATATTTAAATGAAAGAAAATTTTAACCAACTAATAAATGATATATATAATATGCACATATATTCCGAAACTGAAAAAAGAATTACTAAAGTTTTACTTTTTCAAACCTATAATTCTATTTAATTTCATTTGTTCAATTACTGTCTTTTACTATTTTCTTCAATTGTGACTCATATAGAAATATCTTAATAATTTTTAAATCTTATTTATTGGCAAATGCAGCATATAAAAGTAAATTTAATTTAACAATGTAGCAAGCTCTTTTCATTCACATATTTAATTTTCTACCAAGAAATAAGTTTAATTTTCAAATAAAGTAAATCTCACTTCTAGCTTATTTTTAAAACTTTGTTTTTTGATATTTTATTCTTTTTTTCTAAAGAATATGTTATTTTTCCCATAAACCAATTTATTTAAAATGTTTCTTTTTTTGAATTTAATAATTGGCATTTTCATTTCAACTGCATTGATTTAATGGTTTGTATTATTATGATTTGAATTGGTTTAAATGAATGGAATATTTTTATTATTCAACACAATTTGTTGAATTTATTCTTGAATGGATTAATTTAAACACTACTACAATGCAATTTTAAATATTTATTTTATTTCATTTGTTGCACCTAACAAATCACTCAAAATGTTTTTTAATGAAATTATATAAATTATCATTAAATAGTTAAACTATTAGTTTTATATTACTTAAGATAATTTTTCTAAATGTTTATTTGTTGATTTGGTTATTAATAGTTAACAAAAAAATCTTAATTTATTTAGAACATTTAATTGAAAAAATGAAATTAAAATAATTTCAAAGTTATACAACCAGATTAAGAAATACATTTCATGCACCATTTATATTGTCCATGAAATAGATTTTCAAAGTGTGGGAAGACAGATAAAATAAACATTAATGGTAATAATCAGATAAAAGTAGTATAACAATTGCATTTGATATATGATTTTGTATTTAATTATAAAACTGTAATTTTTATAATACAAGCTAAATAAATTTTCATCCCCAGACTACTGAATACATAAATTTAAATAAAGTTTGTAAATAAATAAAAAAAAATTGATTTCAAAATATCTACAAGGAAAAAGTAAATTTTTCTTTATATTTGAATGAAACCATTATGGAACCATGCAAAATGAATAAATAACTAAGCAAAATGAAAATACCTTTCTTTTCCATGACTCTATTGCTTTAAAAGAATCTCTATCAACAGTAGAAAAGACTAAAACACATGCTTGTGCTCCTATAAAAATATACAAGAATGAATAATTTTATAATTATTAAATTATATTTATAAAAAAATATTATTGTTATATTTTTTAACTTCAAGGTTAACTTCAACTACAGCCAGTAATCTGCACCCTGGTCAGAAAAATCTCACTGCCATCTAATACAAAAATATTTACCTGGGCAAACTGCAACAGATAAAAAAAAAAAATCTAAAAATTGAAAGGGATTTTTTGATTTGAATGATATGCAAAATGTATTATCAAAAAAGCTTGTGTTTTAGGTATTAGGAATGTTTGATTTATTATGTAAAATAGGATGAAATACATTTGTTACAGTATGTTTTTCTTTCATACATTAAAAAATGCTTTTAAATTAAATTGCTTACAGTAAAAATTGCAAGCAATAAATCTTAAAATTTGTAAATGAGTGATATCCATAAAAATTCTATAAACAAATTATTACAAAAGACAATTTATTCAAGCAGTTTTATAAACTCGCTGTTTATTAAAACTTCTAACACACTGTAATCTAATCATAGATCAACAATTCTTCAATAAGTTATAATTTAAACCCAATATTTAGCTTGATTTTTGATTTAATAGTTCTGCTGTTAAATTGCAGACATGATCTAAAAACTAGCATACATTCAATCTTCTAAAATGTAACTTTGGGAGAAAAAGAGGGACTTTTAGAGTCTTCTTTAGACAATTATTTTACACCTTTTTTGATCACAAAACATTTGAACTTTTTTTTAAGGCATGGAAAACTTAAAACAAAAGATCTAATACCATTACCAATATCAATGAGAAAATGAAACATTAAAATTGTTTTGTTTTGTTCGTTCCTCTATGGTTGCTTTTTAACTTTGGTAATTGAATTGATGGATACCTATGGCTTACAATAGATTCTAAATCATCAAAAACATATGTCTTAACATGTTGTAAATGTCAATTGATAACATTTTATGATGAAGAAAAGAGTACTAAGTACTCACTTATCAGTTAAGTAAATACTTTGATATAAACCTATCTACTCTTTAGATATGCACACTAATAAAATCCACTTAAAAATGTACAAGAAAGACTTCAATTTCAATTTTTATTTATTTATATAATAAATTTATAGAAGTCAGAAAATATTTAGCAAAATTAGAAAATCTTTGATTTCAATTTTAAAATAATCAAATGAAATATGTCAAAGTTTTTAAGAGCTTGTAAAGAAAGTTTTATGACTTTTTAAAGTAATGCTGCAAACTAGTAGTAAGTATAAGCAGTAAGTAATACTGCAAAAAAAACTAATAAAAAAAATTTAAAAGTATGGTACAATCCTACAAGGTTGGTTGTTTGGGTTTTATGGCACAAGGACATGCTGCGCCAGGTACAATCCTACAAGATGGTACAGATGTGGCACAATTTCAAACTTCCATGCCAAGCACTTTAATAAATACTAGAAACCACAAAATAATTTTCACCAATTACCTCTATAGTAAGCTTTAGTTATGGCATCAAATTCTTCTTGCCCAGCAGTATCCCAAATCATTAATCTAACATCTTCTCCATTATAACTGAAAAATAGTTAAATTATTTTGTGAATTTTTAATATAAATTATAAGAATATTTTACTTCCTTATTATACAGTATAGTATTTAAAGATTTTATAATAAAAATAATAATTTTGAGAAGTTATGCAATCAACTATTTACAAGTTACATGAAAATATTTATCAAATTAGTAAATAACATAAAAATTTCATTAACAAAATTACAAGCATTAAGCTTTTTACTGCAGTTAAAATTTCACATTATACTCTTAAAGTATACTTACTCAATTTGCCTTTCCAAGAAATCAACACCAATTGTTTTTTTATATGCATGAGTAAATATACCCTTGCAATATCTCTGAATCATACTAGATTTCCCAACTGCTCCATTTCCTACCACTACAACCTAGTAAAAAAACTTGTTAGATAATATATGTATATACATATATATATCAATAGAAAAAAAAGAAGAGTATTCATTAGCAGCTAAAACAAAATAATGATAAATACATTTTTCAGATTTTTTCACTCATATGTTACAAAATTCAGTAAGATCACATAGAAAAAAATAATGCACAATTTGATCATGCATATTCACAGTATTAATAAAATAGAGATAAATTTGCTTTGGTCAAAAAATAAACTGTCAGAAATGCTGAAGAATCTTAAAATTACTAAAAAACAAACACTAAAACTTCTTGAAAAGGAGATAAATTTTAAATGATATACAAACAAATTATTATTAGAACGATCATTGGTTTTAATGAGTATAGTTAAATATTTATACATTATAATTACTTATATTTGTAGAAAAGTAAAAGTATATCAATATCATAAAAATAACGGTAAGTCAATTAAATTTTTATGAAGTTTTGAAATTCTATTTATTTTCCCAATTCTACTTCTTTTATTTTTAGTAAAAAAAAAAAAAATAAAATAAAAATAAAATTTTCAACTCAAAGTTTAAGAGGTAAATATTTTTTGAATTTAATTAAAATTGTACAAATAAATAATTTATTCCATATATATATTGACAAAAATAGTGAGAAAACATTTTTTAATGTTTTAAAAACAGGCCTGTTTAAAAAATGGCAACTTAGGAAATATAACATATTAATTTTATTTTTTAACGAGTTTCATATTATATATTAACATTTAAAATTTCTAAATATCTCTAAAATAAACTTTCGGCATGTCTAGAATGACCATATAAGCTGTAGCTGAAATACTAATTGTGAAAAGATATAACTAAATCTTTAGCTCTTTCTTTTTTATTTTATCAAATTTTTCGCTTTAATTAAAAGAAATAATTTTTATTTTCTTTAGCATTCAAAACATGCAAAATAAAGGGGAATGGACCCATAGATGAAAAGTATGCTAACATAATTTAAAAAATAAAATGAAGAAAGAAGCACTCATTCAGCAGTTTAAATCTAGTTACATTAGAAGAAACTAAAGTTAACTGTTTTCAATTTAAAAATCGTGATTGAATAACATAAAAGTTAGTCCAGTTTACTATGGAAAATATACTGTGGGAATATACATTTAACTTCCAGAGATTAAAAAAGAAACAATATAAAATTCTACTTTAGTATTAAATTACATTTTTTCTTTTTAGGCAATATGGAAAACAATTATATTTTTACTTTTCTCCCTAACATATGTACCTGTTTAACAATAACATGCCTGTGTGAGAATACTTATATTCAGACATGTAATTATTAAATAATAAGAATCTTGTAATTCTCCAAATATTAAATTTATAATGTGAAATATGCATGTAATACTAATTTATTTATTAAGAGCTTATTTAATTAAAAACCTTCCAATGCAAAATAAAGTGTACTTAAACTTTTTTGAAGAGCATAACAATTATCCATGTTCAGTACAAAATTAACAGAACAGTAACAGAAGCAAAATTTTCACAGAAAAGGAACATTCTTTTTACAAACCATTCCATCATTTTTAATCCTATAAAAATATCTCTTCTTTTAGTCTGTATTTGGAGGAAAGTTTTTATTATTATTTATTTTTTTTATTATCTAATAAAACATTTGGAAGCATTGCCAAACACAAACTTATTATAAATATGAAAACTAATTAATATTAGCAAGTTAAGATAGATTAATTAATAAGGTTAATACAAATAGACAATATCAGATATATTTTATAAGTGCAAAAAATTTAATTTATGTAAAATTTTTAAAGTGAAAAAGTAAATTTAAATTATGTATTAAATATTACATATTTTATAACATTGTAAAATTTAATAAATTAGCAATATATTTAAATACACATTATATATATTTTTTTTTGGTCTTAACATTCCAAATCAATCAAATAAACTAGTCAGAATGAAAAGACATATAATATTTTTATAGAAAATATATGGTAGGTGAGAATTCACCATATTCAATATTTTTAGTATTAAGATTTTAATATAAAGAACTACATTCTTAATCATATATGTGTTATTTTATTCTATTATGTTTGTCTTTTTTAATAAATTTTAAATCTTTGAGAACTTCATGATTTTAAATTAAAAACAGTTGCATCTAATTTTTATAGGCTCATAAAAATTTTTCTAAAATAGTTATTTTTATAGAGGATAAAATAAGTGGAATTTGATATTGTATTAGGTGAATGAAATAAATCTAGTTCAATGATACTCTTTGACAAAAAGCAATTGCTAATAGGGAAACAAAATACTGAATTATGAAGCATAAACAGCATTAAAACTCACCAAAATAATTCCATCAAATGCACAGATTTAAAAATATGGATAAGTGCATATAAAAATTTAAAAAATGGTTCAAATCAAAGTATTAGCAACAAAATGGCAGGAAGAGACATGTTGACTTCCAGCTAAAACACCAGATCATGATTCAAGTAATGCTTATGACTAATGATATGGTGACAATACAGTTAAATTTGGCAAGTGGAAAATTCAATATTGATTAAAAACAATAGTCCACAAGTAAGAAAAGTTGAAAAACCTTTATTTCATTTTCCAGATTAATATTATATTGATAATTCTTGAATAATGAAGTTCAAAAATTTAAAAACAAAATGCATTAGGGCTTTTTTTTTTTTTTTTTTTTTTTTCCCTTGAATGAAAATTACTCAAAAATCAATTTAATACAAAAAAATCATCATCTAGATCAAAAAATAATTTATTACAAAATGACTATTTTAGTCTTAATAATTGCCAATATTGATACAGTAAGTAACAAGTGCTTTGATCAGAGATGAAGAATAATAGAATATAAAAATATGAAAATTGCATTCTACAAACATTGAAAAAAGTACATTTTCTTAAAGAATTCAAATTTAAGTAACCTGACTGTCCAAAAATATTCATAACCATGATATACTATTGTGTTAGTCCATTTATTACACAATAAAGGAACCAATACTATTCATGATTTTTAATTAAATTCTTAATACCATGATAAATATTTTAAAAATTTAAGAAATTCTTTGCGAGCAATATCATATAAGATACTGACATAATTAGCAAAACAGATTACTTCAAAAGAGTAAATTTCTAAAATTATTGTAGAAGTAAAAATTACAACTCCCAAATAATTCAGAAAAATCAATTTAATGAATGATTCTAGCAATTTTCAGAATTATCAAGTTACCTAAATTAAATAGGAAATATTATGTTACCTTAATTGCAACTTCAAAATCTTCTTCTCTCATGACAATATGAATGGATATAATTTCACTGATTTATACATTACAAGCTTTTAAAAATCATTTCCAATGTAAGAGAAACAGCTATACAATCTTAAATCATAAATCTGAAAAAAGAAAATCCATATTATTCTAAAAAAGCAATATAATAGATTGATTTACATAAAAATACTGAAATAATTTTATTATATTTAATCATTAATTACCTAAAGGAAACAGCGATTGCAAGAATAAGTATTACAAAACAATTATATAATGGTTTTTAAAATGTAATATTTCTGAAAATATGAGCATTATAACCTACTGAAGAAAAATGTAACTTAGTTTTGACTGATAAAAAAAATTTTTTTAATATCACATTGTCATAGTTATAAACAATTTTTCTACAGCAAAATTAAATTTCATCCTGTTAAGGGCAACAAACAAATTACAAATAAAAAGCACTCAAGAATAACATTTCAATTTGATTAACCATATAAAAATTAATTTGCTTTTTATGATACAGAAATTTATCACCATATGCAGCAGATTGATCCACAAAAGTAGTAACTTAAGATGCTTTTAACAAAAGCAAAATCAAACTCTTTCACATTACATCTATTTTTAACAAACATTTCTAAGTCTTTGGAAATTCATCTTGTTTAAGTAAAAAAAAACACACACACTGATGAACCATAACAAAAATTCTATTCTGAAAGAACTTAAAATCTTATAAATTCATTCAAAATTTTTGAGAAATGGGTTATATTTGAAATTGAATATTAAAAAATAAAGCATGCTAGAAATTTTCTTAAATAAAATACAAACTACGCAGTAAATGAAACTTCTCAACTGTTTTGGCTAACTAGGTGCACAATATAAGAAATATCCTACAACTCAGAAGGTTGTAAATAAATTGAAATATTATCAGTATTGACTAAACTGAATAGAATTTAGAACCAATTTATAAATAAAAGGGCACAGTTTATAGGAATAGGTTCATGTTACAATGAACATAAACAGGGAAGATAATTAAATAGTCTATAAAAAATCATTTATTCCTTTCAAATTTATTTTAATTTAAAAATTAGAATGTAATTTATAATATGCAAAAATTATAGATTCAATGATACAAAAGCAATACTTGATAAAACTCTTTATTGTTCGTTTTTAATAGTAATCACTCTTTTTTTCTTAATATCTTAAATAAATGATATTATGAAGATAGTCTTAGCAATTTAAAGGAATACATTTCAAAAAAGCCAAGTTGTCTCCAAGATAAATAAAATTTTATATAAAGAAAATCATCTGATTTTCGTATTTAAGAATCACTAAGCAATTTACTCTTCATCTATCATAACAATTTTGACTACAAGAGAAGTAAAAAGGAAGTACAGAGGAGTGGCACATAAGTAGTTACTTAATGGTATCATTAATTGCCGAAATGAAGATCAGAAAAGCATGAAACATTGAGTCATCAACTTAATATAATCTAGCATATAAAAATTTGCCATATATTTACCTAAAGACATTTTTAAATAAAACTAAGGTGAAAATGTGCTTTAGGTCCCCTCCTTGGCACGTTTTCAAAAACACCGATGCCATGGCGGAAATTCTACCGCTATTTCACAGTGAAATTTAATTAGCGACCGATGAAAAGGCTAAAACAAACGCCTAATTATTGAGCATGCGCGAGAAAACGATTCAAATTCGTGAATTGGCGAAGTAGGGGACCTAAAGCGCAGATTAACCAAAACTAAAAATTAGCAGCAATTTGATTCCTATTTTCAAAATACAATAAAAAAAATTTAAACACTACACAATTAGAAGTAGGTTTGGTTTATTTGTCTTCTACAACACTTATCACACACATGGGCTAATTTCATCAAAACCTACAATTTAAAATGTATTTGAAAGAAAACAGCACAGCTATTTATAAACATTTTAAATATAATCAAAGTTAGCTTGATTTTGTCAACATAGATAATCATTCCTTGCAAATCAACATTTACAAAAAATATTTCTTGAGAAAAAGTCTTTAAAATTTTATAATATAAATTATTGAAACTATTATATAATAAATATTTATAGAAAATATAATTATCATATAGAGGGTAAATTTTTTAAACATACTAAAACAGCTCAAACTGCTTTATAAAATAAAATTCAATATTTGCCAGAAAACATTTTTAAGATTGGAAGAATTACACTATTGAGGACTAGAAAATCAAAAACTATATATAAATATATTAAATCTATATACACAATAATGAGACTAGTTGAAAGTGTTAGAACTGTAAGAATAGTTTATCAGTTTCAAAGAAAAAAGATGAATGACCATACCATATCATATTTTATATATATATGTATATAATTTCTTCTGTTGTGTAAATTAAATATCTTCTTTTTTATATCAAGATTCAATGAGTGAATTAATAATAGTTTAATAAGTTAATAGAATAATCAACTAATATGTCATGTGGTAGAAAAAGGTGTTTTAAAGATTCAATATATTAAATTACAAAATATTAATCAATTTACAAGAATTAGATAAAACTAACTTCCATATATAACATTCAAAATAAGTGTGTGCATTAAATTTCTTTTTCATTTTTCAGATATATAAAAATTTATACAATATATTATTCTATATTTTCAAGGATTTACTATGTATATTATATATAAAAGCACAATAAAATTAAAAATATCAGTGTTTATGAAATAACTTTTTAATATTTTATGAAAATTAGTCTTTCTACTTTAACTTTTATGATATCATTTTGAATAATTTTTAACAGAATCCTTAATTCTGCTTTATTATTTACTTTAATCTAACCAGTCCAAAAAAAGAACTATTTGATAGAAGTTGATATTAAGGTAATCAAATATAAATTCTCTAAGAACTTGAAAAAATTGCATTTTATTAATAAATCCTCACCGAGTTTTACAACTCGTGTACTTTTCCTTGATCACCTGCAAAAATATTTAAAATTTCTGAAAATAAACTTTGTTGATAACCTGAATTTTAGAGCATGAAAACCTTCAAAGATTTATAAAACTCTAATATTATCAGTTTTTTTGTTGCAGTCCATCTTTAAGATCCAGAAAAAACATCAACAAGAAATTAAACAAAAGAAAAGACAGTTTTAACTAATTTTTAATTTTACAAATTATTAATTCTTTTTGTCTTCAATATTAGCCATATTTTTACAGTTAGTTAAAAAAATGTTATTATATCTCTTAAATTATTCATTATATCTATACCTATATTTATCGTAATTTGAACAATTACACACATAGTAAAACATTATATAAAACCAATTGATAGAATTACACAAAATAAGTAACATTTAATTTGTTTAATAAAATGTTACTTTATTTATTAAAAAAAAAAACCAGAAAATTTTGTAATAATTAGATTTAATAATTACTTATTCAGAATCATGTTATAATTATAAAATAAAATCACATGTTGAGAATATTTCATAGATATATATTTTAAATATTTAAAACTTTTTTAGCTTAGTTAAAAATGTTCATATGAAATAAACATTTTAAAAAATTTTGAATATTATTACATTTTAGATAGCAATCGGTAGAACTTTGGTAGCTGAAAACAAGTATGTTTTTTCAATCACAAGAAAAAACTTTTCATTATACATGTCCTTCAATTCAATTACAGACTTTTCATCTATAAGCAACTCACATATTGTAAAACCTATAGTAAATGAAATCCATAAATAAAATCTATGCAAACCACAAATTGTTTAATAAGTTTCATTATGTTATATAAATTGCCTATACAAATGTTATTATTCAATTCTTTGCTCTATAATATGTAATGAAAATACATTTTTCTAAAGTTGAACTCTTAAATTATATTTACAATAACCAATTCTCAGACTTCAGTTATGGTTTAATGATTTTTATGCTTCTATTGAAATAGAATAACATTGATATTTGACTGTAACAAATCAATGGTTTAGTATTCTGGTGTCACTTTTACCACATGAACACTAATTTTTCCAGAAACTATGATTTAAAGTGAATCCTGAACCACTTCCTTTATATATATAAAGTAGAAATCAAACTCAAATTAACTAAAGGGCAGAATGTTAATCAAATCAATCCACCACTTGAATTAAATTTAAATAAATGATTTGGCTCATTTTTAATCAATTTTTTAAATAAATATTTAGTTAATTATAAAACAAAATTAACCTAAAAAATGTTTAATTTTAAATATATCTAAAAATAAAGATTGTTATTTCAATCTCTCTCACATCCTCTAAAATACAGAACTCAATACATTCTTTATAACATATTCACATATCCATTCCAAGTATTTATAATTATACAAGCTTTAGAAAAGATAGTAAATTGTTGGATAATTAACTCAATTTCAGTTTAAGTATTCAATTTATTACTGATATTACCAAGATAATCATACAAATCAAATCAATGGAAAAGTCAAGTAAAAAGCAAAATAAATTTAATAATAATAATGTCTTTTAAGTAATAATATCTAGAAATCAACATTAATTTTTGTATTTTATTCATTACAATGGAGATTATGTACTATTTGATCAAAAATGCACAGTTAAATTATAGCTTTATAATAACATGTCACTACTGTTTAATTAAGAATAATGAACTTATCTAACTTTATAAAAAATTCATTAGTAATTGCCACTCAAAACATGATTAACATACAGAGAAAACATATCATATGATGCAACAGATATCAACATTCTGTATTTGTAGATAAGAAAATATTTTTAGAAGTTTTCAAGCATTTTCTGATTAACTATGTTCTTGCAGATGTAAAATACAACTATTTCAGGTTCAATCAATAGAAAGATATGGTAATCTATGAAATTAAATATCGAATATGGTAAATTAAATAACATAATTCTGTTGTTTCAGTCAACTTACTAACATATTTTATCACATTCTCCCAATAAATTAAGAAAATTCAATCTTTACAAGTTTAATTTTACAAAGTACCTTTTACTTTGATTTCGTATAGTGAATATAAGAAAAAAAAATATATTAAAAATTTCAATCATATAATTTATATTAATACTATAACCTATAACTTAATAATAAAATTTAAAAATTTAATATTGAAGTCTTATAAAACTTATTTTATACCTAAAAATTATTCTAAAAAGCTCCAGATTTAATCTTCTCTAGAAAATTTTTATCTAAAATTTACAAATTTTATAAGATAATAAAATTACAATTTTAATTCCCATACAAGAAACATTTTTGTACTTTTTTTTTTTTTACAAAACTATAAAATAACTTATAGCACTCTACAAACTATTTTTTTATATTTAAGTACCTTTTGTCGAAATAAACAGTGACAAAAAAAGTATAAATTTAATTATAAGAAAAACTTCAATTTTTTCAGAATAATTTGTAAGATAAAAATTATTTGTATAGTTAATACTTTTAGTACTTACACATTATGATTTCATTAATTATCTTGAAAATCACGGTAAATCTTCCACGCATAAAATATTTCAATTAATATCCACAGAAATTTGTTTGCAGAAACTACCAGTTGAATATATTATCCACGGGTATAAAAGTTTTAAAAACAATCCCACTTTTCCAAATTCTCTCTTTCGTCTAATATATGCATGTGTGATTCATTTAATTTGTAGTAAATCCATTTAAGTAGTTAATATTGCATCCAAAATATATAAGTATGATCATTAAAACACAGCCAAACTAAAAAAATCGCACTAATAATTCCAGTTTCAGAATTTTTCAAATGACTTAATATATATAAATTTATAACCAATTAGTTTTTATATGAAATAAAAACATTTCTCTAAAATTCTTTCAATAATTCAATAAAAGGGTATAATAAAATATGCTAACTTTTAAATGTCACTGAACTTCTTGGGTGAAGACCGAATCAGATGTAACATTCAAGGAATTAAATTTCGGTTATTTAATCAAAAACAATTAACAATTTAACATTTCACAACACAACAACGAACGTAAGAGGTCCATCCTTTATGTAAAATGCAGCTATAAGGTCGGTGGCTTTTTCCGTCATGCTTGGCTAGTAGGCATTACGTTACTGCGCCTTCGGCTACAAGTTTCGCGTGTATTTGGCAGGTTTTTCGTGTGAGAGAAGACTGGAAATCAGCCAAACGCGTAACGTGGGAGTAGTATGCTGTGTCCCTAACCTTGAAACTTTTCCTCTCGCCAAAAAGAGCGAAAATAATCATAAACTGAACTCATGCTGTTTGAGTAAAAAATAGAACCACAGGGGGTAAAAATGGTTTCGTAGAGAGGCTGTTAATTCATGAAATGGGCCACATTGTAAAACTTGTTCGAAAGTTTACGGTACCGCTCGTCGCGTAACTTTGATTACCGTATTCCGCCTTCATTTATTAAGATATATTTGCCCTTGTCCCACATGTTTATTGTGATACACATGTTTCTTTTATGATAGTGAAAATTAATTGTGAGTTGTTTCTTTCTGTTCTTGAATCAATAAAGCAACAATAACCTTTAGTTATTGAGAATGTTTAGAAAGCATAGATTTAATCATAATAAAAATCTACTGAGTATGACACTTGCATTACAAAATATGAGTTGCATTAATTCGAGATCAACTATTTATTCTGTAAACAAATGCACGTCATATTTTATTATATATTATTCTTCATCAGACTTCCAGATATTTTTTACAGCTTGTATAGATTAGAAACGCTTGGTTTCTTGTTAGCAGAAATATCAAGAAATATAATAATAATGATTAAATTTTTAAGTAGCAAATAAATTTATCTCCCTTATTGCTTTATTTTTAAAGCTGATTTTTATTTTAAAATTCAGTTCCTAATAAGTAAAAATTCGAATTGATAATTCCCATTTCGAATTCAAGATTTCAGTTAGGTTGTTACTCTCTACAAAACACATAGTAATTCATACTGACAGCTTAAGGATTAATAATTCATAAAGTTTTTAATTTATGATAAAACACGATTATAAATTCGTAAATAGCATATACAATCAATAAATAAAAACGCATAAATTAATAAAATTTTATTTTTATTTTTCTATCAATGTTCGTGTTCTGAACTTGATAAGAGCAAACGGATATATTTTCTTTAAATACATAATCATAGTAAGAATTTTTTTTCAAGATTTCATTTAATTTGAAAAACTGATGTTTTCGTTCTATCAAAGCCGGATTAGGATTTTT
>JAPDSC010156257.1:282979-296501 GCA_026290005.1 Latrodectus geometricus
TATATATATATATATATATATATATATATATATATATATATATATATATATCTTAACAAATGAAGAAGATATCTGCAATTGAGAAGAAATGTGAGGGAAATCTAATTTCCTATGAACAAATAGTTTAACTGTCCTTTATTAGCAAAGACTTAAGATGAGATACAGAGGATATTTCAGGGTTCTCCATGTAATTAAATGAGACTGATAATGTGGGAATCGGCAATTAAGATCTGTAGTGTTTAATACAAATTTTAATTAAAATTACTTTATAAATAAAGAGTTATTAGACTTTTTATGCCTATTAATAAGACTTGTTATTGACTTTTGCAACCTGTGTAAAAGTACAAAGCATTTATCGAATTTCTTTAATTATTTTTTTAAGATTGAATAAAACATTTATGAACTATAAGTAAAAGTTAACTTATTTTATTAGATTTAAGATTGAATTTTTTTAAAATATTTTTAGACAGATATCAAGTTCAGTCTAAATTACGATTTTCTTATTGAAATTAGTTTTATTAGTTTATTAAAATTATAAACCAACATAAAAATCATAGTTTGCGAATACCAGAGCAAATGTTTGATTTGCCCATGCTGAAATGAATTGATTGTTAATTGTTTTTCCATTATTTAAAAAATCGTCGTTAAATTTCAAATTAATCAAGGAATTATTTATTTATTTATTATTTTTGGAAATTTGTTAAAATTGCTTATTTACAACTACAACTGCTTATTTATTTTTTAGGAGACTATTGAAGATCTGCAGTAAAATCATAGTCATCATCAAATTAATTCAAAATTTTAATAAGCTTAGCTATTGTTTCATCTTTTGACTTCAAAATATGTGATCCAAAAATAGCGTTTATTTGTGAATTCAAATGGCTGAGAGTCTGATGTGTAATAATTACCTTAACTATTGTTTTCTTTTATTGTCTAAAATATATTAATAATTAAAATAAAATATACGAATAATTTTTTTACCGTAAAACAATTGTTTGCGATGATTTCAAGAGTATTACTTAGTAGCATATATTTGAATATCAGTTTCTTAAAATGTCACTCTGCATTTTATGTCAATAAAAATTGAATCAACGACACTTAATATTTAATTATCTGTTAAGAAATATTTTTACTGATAGTTAAGTATTCAATTATAACTTAATAATTGTTTAACATTTAATTTCTTTTTTAAGGTAAATTTACATCGGCAAAGTTTGATCACTTTTGATTAGACTAATATTCCTCTTTATATTATAACTAAGCAAAAGAAAATTTATCTGAATACCTCTGAAAGAACCTGGAAACGATTTCAAAAATTTAATTTTGTCATTTAAATCATAACCATATCAAAAATTTTATTTGTCATTTAATATGATTCATCCTGTAAAATATAAATAATAATAAGTAAAATATTTTTTCAGGTTTAAAGTTTATCTAATCGAACGTATTTATCTATAAATAAAATTAAAAATACAAGTTGTTATGGATACCTTGCATGTTGATTCCCTTAAAATTGAGATTACAGAAAAATGTTTCAATAAGAAATTATGTTTAAGCTTATGATGTTTTATGATATATAATAACATTAATCAAATAAATGAACTTATAATTTTTTTGTTCTTAGAGTTCATATATGAAAATATTTCCTTGTGATAAAATAAATATCGTTTTGTTTTCTGATCCAATCGAATGAAATTAGAATCTCGAAGCAAAACATTTTACCTCAGATTGTTCCAATAGTAGTTCTATCTAGCCAGGTATTATTGTATAGGCGATAATTGTGAAAATGTTATTACTTCCTTCCAAATAAATAAATAAACATATTTGGTTAAATATTCTAAATTCTTCAAAAAATCATAACATATTAAAAACGTGTCAAAAAAATTGCTTTAAAAACATAATATTTAAATTTTTAAATATCATAATATTTAAATTTTTATAAGTTATTAAGACGTTACTCTTTCAAAAAATGTATATTACTTTTTTTTTTTTTTTTTTTTGATAATTTTTAAGTTTTTGTCTAAGTTTTTGTCTATTTCTATAATGGAAAGTTTTGATATTTAGGAATAATAGTTTAATAAATATATTTTTTACAGATAATAAATACATTTGGGAACAATGTAATATTGAAAATTCTATTGCGTTATCTACTTAAGAACGTATGTAACTTTATATTTTAAACTTATAATATCCTTTTTGTTATGATTTGCTTTATAAAAGTATCAGACATTATTTAAAAAATAGAATTATGCATACTCAAATCTAACCTAAAATGTGAAAATTTACATGAGCACATTTACAGAATTAGCACGGTAGATTTGAAATAATTTTTTCAGAATTCTAATAATATTTTATAATTTCCCATTTTAAATATTCCAGTAAGCATATTAGCAATGGTATACTTATCTAAATTTGTAATTAATACCTTGATATTAATGACAAAACTTCTAGAATGAAAATGTTAAGTTAAAAAATAACTGGAGTTTTGGATGTTATGCAATTAAGTATCAACAATTCGAACGTTACAATGCGTTCGAAAATTCGCAATGTCTCATTCGTTTCGAAATATTACATATGATATAGTAAGAAAACAATATTTGTTTGGAAACAACAATTGATTAGATAAGATTGAATTTTTCGGTTATCTTCTTTTGAAAACCAGAGCGTAACGGTCCTACGGACCCAATTGTTTGTATTCAAATGAGGCTTGGTCCAGATAGATATAAAAATAAATTGAATATTTAATTTATACGCAACTTAAGCATTCATTGAAGTCGCTTTTTTCTCTAAAGATCATTACAAAACTTGGGTGGAAAAATGATATCAACTTCCTGAAGTTTATCAGTCCTACGAAAGTGAAGTTTACAAGTCATGTTAAGTGTGAGTTGTTGCATTGTTATTTAAAATCACTTTTACTTAATATTTGTCACAAACAATCTTCAACTGAAATAAGAAGGAATTAAAAAGCTGGATAATAGATATCGATATGTAGATATTTGTTTTAAATTTTACGAGGAAAATATTGAAAATTTGGACTAATGGATTTGCGAAAGTATGTTATCACATCAATTATTAAAATAACAATTGATTTGAAAATTTTCTATTATTTTTTTCTCAAGTAGATGGAAATACTTGGGATATCTTGCAAGGAAAAGCCTCAATGTGAGATGGTAGTTGTTTCAAGTCTGATCTAAACATAGATTGTTCCCATTGATAAAGGTTACTTTGTCACCAAGTAATGTCCTTCTGTTGATATGATGTTACACCAGCAAATTTCCCTGTACCAGTCACAGAGTTGGGCTAAACCAATCATGTGTAAGCTGTCGGGGGAAAGTCTTTGTAGTTTGGAAGCAAAGACCAACTAGAACACCCTTCGATATTTGACTTACCATCCTCAAAGGTATCATTTCGTTTGGAGGATGTTGCGATCACGACCTATTTAACGTACCCCAGAAGCTTTAAGTAAACATGACGGATCTTCGGTCAATTCGGAATTCGAACTCACTGCCTTCTTATAATGAGAACGACACCCAACCAAATAGGATACTGTGGCTTTTGTCGATATAATGTCAATGTCTGGAATATAAACTTATAGTTATAACTAAAAATAACTTTTTAGTGAATTTTAAAATACACATCTGCGACATCAAAGTGTTGAGAAAAGTCATCGAAGTGATGGGTTTGTAATGATAGTTTTAACTTAATATAATCTAACCTATTATTTATAAAGTTAATACATTTTGAACACATTGGTCAATTAGTCATTTTGAACACATTGGTCTTTCATTTGGGACATAGAGAGCAGAAAAAAATTTTTTGGTACAATTATAACAAATATTATGATAAATTGCGGGAAAATCATGAATTGAAGAAGAGTATACTAGATAAAATTTCGAACACCTCAGATGCACTGTCTTACGAGACACTGTCTCCATCCAGTTCTGAGGATATATCTCAAACTAACGCTGATTATCTATTATGCAGTTCTACAGAGCAATATAATTAAACAAAAAATATATACAAAAGTTATAATCGCATAGTAGACAAGATCGGTTTTAAATCTCGATTTAACCATCAATTGACTATAAAATGTTCAAAAAAAATTCCTGAAACATAATTTTATGAATAAAATATTGGGGTAATCTAAAAAAATCAAATAACTTTTCAGGATATCTAAATTTATTTATCTCTTTCAATTATACTTGTCGTACTGAAATATGGATTTTTCTAACATTGTATGGAGAAAATACTGAATCATCATCTCTCTTATGAATATACCACACTTCTATAGATGATTAGGAAACTAAATATAAAAATTTATGCATTTTTACTGGAACTCAAATTTAGATAAATTGGATGAGAAAGCGTATCCCAACTATTGTAATATAATGTCAGCTTTAATGACGTAGAAAAATTTAAGTTTGCAGATTTATATCGCATTGTAACCATATAATAAGCAATTAAAACAACCTGAAAATTCTTTTCCACAAGTTTCTTTGGGGACAATGCCGCTGTTGTTAACGACGAGATTGACACTTGAACTAAGAACATCCTTTTTCAGTCTTTTTTTTATCACGCCAGGATGAATAATTAAAAAATATATACATTGTTTATAAGATAGACTGTGATTTAATCATAAAATAATAGAGAAGTTGTGAAATATTTTTCGTCTATTCGTTGTTAACAATTATGTATTCTTTAATATGTCGCTGTGTTTAAAAATACTTACTTGAAGGAAAGTAAGAAAGGGATAACCGAAATAGTTCGTATACGATACAGAATTTGAAAATAAAAGTGAACATATTAGTAAAATAAACAAATGAAACTATAAATTTCAAAGAAAAATGCCAAATGCCTTATCTCAACATAAAAAAGCAAAATTAAATAAATTCTTTTTACATTTTTATCATATGAATTATTAAACTAATCCTATATTCTGTATATCATTATCTCGTTTTGAATATTTTACTAATATTTTTCCAAACTCTTATGAATATTATTATTAAATGAAAATATTATTATTTTGTTAAATAAAAGCAAAGATAAAACAGTTAGGTTTTTACTCAGAAAGTTTATTAGTCGCATTGCTAAAGATACAGTATGGGTCTGTACCAACGGTAGTCTTACAGAAATTAAGTTAAAGTTAGGTTTTTAAATATGAATATTCAACAAAAGTTAACTCAAAGTCTTTTTTTAAGTTCTTAACGTAAAATCTATATTTGTTTATCAAAATTCAAAGGGACAAATGAATTATTTTACATGATATGTAACATTGTAATTCTATGTAAATGAATTATTTTACATGAAACAAATGAGAAAATTGTTAACGAGTAGAAACCTATTGCTCATTAACTATTTAAGCATCTATTATTATGAAAAGTAAGAAACTAATCATAAAACAATAGTGAACAATACAAAACCAAACGTAAAACAACAGTGAACATAAAGAAACCAAAGCTTTCATGTAAACAAATGTCTCGAAACACAGAGTGATAATAATCAAGCAAATCACAAAATATATTATTTCGTTATTGTACGGTCAAGTCCTTTTACACAAGAAAACTGGATCGTTACACGTTTACAATCAAATAACATTAATCATTTTTGAGAAATGAATTTAT
Organism: Latrodectus geometricus; assembly: GCA_026290005.1. NCBI lineage: Eukaryota > Metazoa > Arthropoda > Arachnida > Araneae > Theridiidae > Latrodectus > Latrodectus geometricus. Next base: position 288,601 of record JAPDSC010156257.1, read on the forward strand.
CGTGTGTAACTTTATTTTTCTAATAATTTTTAATATATTGATAGATAATATCCTAATTACGTGATTAAATTATTTTAAGATAAATTCTAAACTTCCGAGAAGAACAGGATCTTGTTTGCACTTAGTGCTGGAAACAGGACGTCTTAGCAAGAGAAGTTGATAAGACGAAGTGTCTACAACGATTACGTTGCATTGCCATTTTTATTTATCAAAAACCTTTACTTATAAGTCACTAAAAATTAAATATTATATAAAATTATAAAATTTAAAAAATAAATTCGAAATACAGTTTAGGTAATATTTTTGGGTATATTTTGCTTTAGATTTAAAACCAAATATTTTTTTAATAAGAGCTATTAGTCGAACATATATTACAAATTATTATTCGATCAAACAATCTTTAGTGATTAAACTTGGTTTTAAAAATACAATCAATAAATACATATTTTTATAAATTAGATGAATTTGTGGGAGAAAAAAATGAGTAAAATGAAAAATGAAATTGAGAAAAGTACGTAACAGATCATATAATTCTTTAACATTATCTTCATTCGGATAATTTTTTTTTTTTAAACTTTATTGGGACTATTCTTTAACTGGGCAATAGCTCTTAGTTTCCTAGTAAAATATTATTTATAAATTATTTTTATACGCAAACAACTGTGAAATCGCAATCTCCAATTCTGTATTGTGTTTATGAGCATGATTTTATATTTGATGGTACATATTCAATGGCACACGTGTATTGTAATGACACAGTGTAAGTTTTTAAGAATAATTATCATATATCTCAATCAATAATCTGAATTTGTAAACATGACGTTATGGAATTTATTTGAATTTAGTATCAACAATTAATTCTATTTCACTAATTGACAGGATGTATTATTTTATCACAACCCTTTCACACACACACGCACTAATTGTTTCCTCGATGAACATAATCATTTTATGCATCTGAGCTGTATGTCTATTATCACTTTTATAAACGACATTTCATTTTTTAACAAAGTATATGGTTAGGAATACATGCTCAATCTTGAAGTGCAATATAGCTGGAAGCCAGGTACCAATCTTCAATTTTCATAATGGTCTGAATAAAATTAAACTGCCTTTTCATAAAACTGAACTGTGAAAGCATGAATTGTATTCATATAGATCTGATTAAATCTGGTTCGCGCGGTTGCTTTTTAAATAATTTTCTAACAAAAAATAACTAATCGACTAAGAATTACAATTTTTTTAAAGTAAATCCTATACTGTTATATCTGATATTAAAACAGTTCCGTAGAATTCTGTCATAAAAGTAATAGAAGAACATTGATATTTTTTATTGAGTTAAAAAAAAAACGCTGTATGGTTGCCTAATTGATTTCATGCATTTTTAATAATATTTTAAAATAACATTATTATTTTAAAAATAATTAACTCTTCTGAAAATACATATGTGATAGCAAAATGTGAAAAAGAAAATAAACCTAGATAAAGAAGTAAATTATTTAATAATGTATGTTACATTAAAAAATAATTATTTCTCATAATTTTTACCTATTTCATTCTTACTTTACTGAACCACATGCTTTGTTCTTATTCTTTTTAAATCACAGACATTTTAATTTATATCTTTATTATTTCAAAATTGTGATATAATTTATTCTAAAAATTTCGTAAAAGTATTATTATTATTTTTTTTTTTTTTTTTGCAATATGAAATAAGTTAAAATAAAAGAAATTCAGTTAATTTATCATTGTTTAGTTTAAATCAAATATTAGATATTAGATATAGCGATTATAATAAGATATTTTTAAAAGAAAATTTGTAGGACAAAAGTTGATCATCATATTAGATGAACAACTTTTATTTTATTTGAATTTTATCAAAGTCACACAGCATAAAATTATCGAAGGGCAAAAGCAATTCGAAAACTGATTTGCCATAAATTTTGCCTAAGCGATGCATAAATATTTTGCAATTATTTTGCATTTTCCAAGTATGCACATAGGGTCAAATCAACAACAAGACCAACAATTCCGGTCCCTTAGAACAATTAAAGCATTAAATTAAAAAATTTTCTTATTTAATAGTTAACTATTTTTCAAAAAAAATTTATATTTTATGAAAAAAAATCTCATATTTGATTCGTAGAATGAGTTGGAAACAGTTATGCGTTAAAAGTTTCTATCATAATTGAACTATGCAGGAAAAAGAGAATTTAAATTTTATCCAATATGTTGAACGTGATGATGGTATTGATTAATGATACCTTGCGGTATATTTGCATAAAATTACTTTTTCAATAATTTATTATGGATTTTATTAGTAAAAAATTTAAATTGATTGCTTTGTACTTATTTTACCCAAAATACCAAAACGCGGATTTTTTATTGCATTGGGAGTGCAGTAATTTGTCTTTGAAAATAGTTCGGAAATAGGTTGACAAGCATAGATTCAGATTACATAAATATCAAATTAATTAAATAAGTAAAGGACATAAAATTATTTATAATGTCCTACTTTTGTTGAAAAATGCAAATTTATAGGAAAAATTGCTTATTAACATTCTCGTCATACTCAGAAGATTAAGTTTGGTTTAGTTTGTTACTGTAGTTACTTTTTTCCCACAAGAAATAATTCAACCCATATCCAATAGATGAGAAAGCAAAAAGTAAATTTTTTCCTTAGCCGGATGTTTATAACCTTAGTTTCGACCTCAATTGAATCAAAAGAGGATTAATCATGTCTGCTTATGCGAATTTAGTTTTGTCAATAATTATTAATTTATGCGTTATACTAAATACTTGAAATAAGGTGTTATCTTTTTAAAACACTGTATCTTTAATCAAGATTAATGATGCCTAATAAAGACATATTTTCATCCATTATTATGCATAAGTGTAATACTTTGAAATATATAAAAACAAAATATTTCTGATTTTAAAATCAGTTAATATTTCTCAAGAATATTTACGTATTGCTGTTGGAATACTTCTCAAAATGTTTCTTTGAGCAGAACCTGCAAAAACCGATATTCATTTCACAATTCTAATCACGGTCAGCAACAAGATCTATCCTAAAACTTCCTCTTCATATCAAATTAGAGGAGAAATAGTTTACTTTATGGAACATTTTACTTGCATAAGACTTTATGAACACAATGGTCTTCGGCCCAAGTCAAGATTGAATCTTTTACCTTATGGGTTAGCATCAAAATTTTATTTTCAGATCATTTATTTCATTGTGATCAGAGCTCCTTTTTTTCTCAGGCAGAATATGTTATCAAATTCCAGTATATAAAGATTGTCTCTAGTTATTTTTCCAAGAATTCAACCCATATATAAGGTAATAATCCATTATATACAGTTCTAGGGATTATAAAGAGAGAGAGAGAGATTATGTTCATTTATAAATTAAAGTTACGATTACAATAATTTTTAAATTATTTTTTTTCACTCATGCTGTTACGATGAAGCATTTCAATAATTTTTATACAATATAGTATAAGATAAAATAATATTGTTTGCTTACCCAACAACAAGGTTTAACAATTGAAGAACAAGAATTAACAATAATATTGTTTGCTTACCCAACAACAAGGTTTAACAATTGAGTCTGAAGAGGGTTGGAAATAGATTCCGTAATGTAACAAAGATTAGTTATTCATAATTATTTATCTTAATTGATAATTTGATCAAAACTTGAATTAACAGTTTTTCTAATAACTTCAATAAGACAAAAGCATCAAAATTCAATTAGTTAAAATATAAGCCCAGTCAACACGGTTATTTTTGGCTTAATCGAAAATGACTGTAAAATTATATATAAGAATTGAGTATTCTGTCAGTGACCATAAATTGACATAACATGTAACTAATATTTCAAGCATTGGTAACCATAGATAATGTTTGAATCTGTTGTTTAGTCAATAATCGTTAATATATTTTTGAAAATAATAGATAACCAAGTAATTATAAATTTTCTCATAAACTTTAATATATACCAATTACATTGAATTTAAAATATGAAATTGATTATTAAAATTAAAACTATTAATCTTTAGCATGTCATATTAAATACACAAGCTTACAAATAATCAACTTAAATCTGAAAATGCAATAATACAATTTTTTCGGGTACACTTATAAATTGTTACTAAGCATAACACCATAACAGATAAAGACGTCTCTATTGGAATCGGAAAATAATGGATATTTTTGTAGAGCAAAGCGGACTATAATTCTGATGTAATATAAATTGTATATATAGAATCTTTTAATATGTTTTTTTTTTCTATTGTGACGTTGAAATTTAAAAAGAACTATGGTGAATAAAATATTTGTGAACTAACTCGATATAGGCTTAAAAACCAGGAAAATTGTCTTAAAGAACGTTTTGAGACGTATACCAGATTCAGATTATCCAATTAAATATAAATCAAGAGGATTGGGGGGAAAAACAAATACGATGTTAAGTCAAAACATTTTCTTAATCACAGAATTCATAATTAAAATCAAATTAAGGTATTTATATGCTTGTAATTATACAACCAATACAGTCTATAGAAAATATTCGCATTACCAAAAAATTTAAATGTAATGGTAACACTAAAATAGACAATTTAAAAATGGTAATAGAAAGTTGTCATGAGATTTTGTCTCTCCCATTTAGATGATATGCACACATAGCCACAAGAATTAACGGAAAGAAAAACAAGGAACAGTCAGACCACAACGAAACTTGACCTTAAGGTACAATAAAAAGTAAATGCATGTATATGCATCGTAAAAGCGACGATAAAAATCGATGCATGATCAAAATAATGATTAATTATATATTCTCAAAAAGAAGATCTAAGTATTCAAGACTGAAGCAATTTAAATAATAAAATTCTTTATTGCCATTGAATTGGCAGGCCTTTCCGCTTAAAAATCACCGCCTGTTTGTTTCCAATAACTTTTTGTGTGCAAATGAATCATAAATAGTTATGATGAATACAGAAACGATTTCAACGTCAATTGACCGTCATGAATTTTGAATCTACTAGCCAAGAAATGAGAGTTCTTCTAATAAACTTGCTTTTGAGAGTTATACAGAAATCTTACAAAAAGCTTTCCCTAAAAAAAGATTTTAATGTTCTCTTTGAAAGAGAAAGTTTTCAATAGTTTACCAATAATGTGTTGTTTCAAACAAACTATTTTAAGGCATTTGCTCAAAGGCTATAAGTACACTGAATTTTCTTGAAGTTACACTTTTCGTTCATATGTTATCACTGAAAAATAGTAGTTCAGTTTATCCATACACACATAAACGTGCAAATTATATGAATCACTTATTATGACTTGCTACAAGCATTTATTTTTGCAATTTAAACATGGCACTGTGACTTTACTGTATAATTATGAAAATCCAAGTTGTAATCCGAAAAATATCCCCAGGAGGTACACTGGAACTAATCCATCCATATTAGAACAATAACATTATTATAATTTTCATTAAAGATTAAAGTGGATTATCAGATTAGGAGATAATTTAAAATTATCTCCTAATCTAATAATCTTGCTGCTAGTGATGAAACTTTGCGAAGACTTTCATCCTTTAAAATAACGCTAAAAAATATAGATTTTTAATTACCAAAGTAATATCGAAAATAGATTAGCATCAACATATTGGTCAGGTATTCGAAACTGAATGTAGCAGATTTCTATTTTTTTTTTTTTTTCCCTTAGAATCACTGTCTTTAATTCAAAAAATTAAAAAGACAATTTATTGCTCCAAAAAATAATAATGACTAAGTTATAAATGAAAGCTTTCCAAATAAATCAGAATATCATTTTAGCTTATTAATTAATATTAGTCAATAATAATTAGTTTTCAATAAGTCCATATTACATAATATAAGGGCAAGGCCATTTTATGATCGTGCTTTCAGAGAACACGATATCATCAAAGTCACATAAATTCAAATGAAATGGGCTGGTTACGTTATTTAGAATGAACAAAGAACATTCAACATAGAAAATATTCATGGCCAAGACTTTTGGATCAAGAGCTAGAGGCTGGCTTAATCTTAGATGGGCTGACTGCCTCAAAAGAGATCTCACCATTTCTTAGAATGATCAATTGGAAGATTATGGCATAAAATAGAGTTCTTGAGAAGGCCAGGGCCCACCCTTTCCTGGCCTGGGCTGTCATGCCATTCACGAAGGAATAAAGGCCATTTTATGAGCATGAGAAACTGGGCAGTAACCAATGAAGACTATCTATAAAGCCTAAAAAATGGCTAGTTTTAAGTGCAATCGAAGTAACAAAACTTAAATTTAAACTGTATAATATATTTAAATATTTATTTAACTCTTATATTTAATGCTTCAATTTTTTTTACTAGTATCGATTATCATACTTATGTGGTGATATATGTCAATATTCCATCGCATTTGAGGCTCCTGTGATACTTATTTATTTTTGTTTTATATTTTGAATAATTTGTTTTACAATTGTGATGTGTAATTTTTTAAAAACTAATAGTTTTTCTCGAAAAATTATAAGATTTTTTGAAATATATACCTGCCTGCTGATTGTAATAAAAAATAGGTAAGTTATCCACTGTAGTAGAAGCAACTCTAACAATTTATATGACAAAAGATGCTTTGAATCAAATTAGCATTAAAAAAAACAGATAATTATTTTATTTTCCTACCTAAAAAATGCTTCGGTTAACAAATATTCGATGTGTAGAAACCACATTAATAAGTATTAATACTTATTGTCGCGATTAAGGTAGAATTTATTACAGTGGTAAGCACAGATATTTTCCAAATGCAGTGAACAATCTGTTCCGTTAGGGCCAAGCCCTGCTGCTAAATTCATCTGTTAAGCTGTAACATCTTGAACACGTGGTTCGGCTTAAGGTTCGCAATCAGTGATGCGCTACCCATTAGAGCTGTGATTTTCTGGAAGGTGAAGAAGTAGAAAGTCAGAATCTCTCATCCAGAACAGATTCCGCCTGATATTTCTTTGCTGTTTTATCTTTTCACACAATAAGCGAGGCAGGAAAGGAACTGGTATTTCGAGGTTCGAAGTATGTCAGGTCAAGTTAATTATGTCCAGTTTAAATTACCGAATGCAGTCTTACCCACCTTTCCACCAGTCTCCTAAATCTGCAAATCACCCCTTTGGCTATGAATTTGATGAAGGGCTTTGCAGTTCATTAATGACTGTAGTTACACCCATAATTTGTATAATACTATCACGTTTAGTTACTTAAGTTATAATCTTTAACGTATTTAGTAATAAAAGTCATTTCAAAGCAGATAAAAGCAATGTCAAAAGATGAATTATAAAAAAAAATTATCTTTTATTGTGAAATAACATATTACTTGAAATTTAAAAGATAATTTTTATGAGTCATTTGGGCGCAATCACAAATTAATATTGCTCTGACTTAATCCGCTTACATGTGTTTATTGTTTGAGAAAATATGCTTTATTTCATTTATATACATTAAGATTAATGTAATAAATAATTTGGTTTTTGTTAATATATATTCAAAGTATTTTACAGTCATTTGATATTATCTATTCTTAGTGAGAAATAAGAATTACTAATGTGCGAACAAATTTAATTTTAAACATTAGCGGTGTGTTCTATAACACATCAATTTGAAAGAAGTTTTTTTAATATTTTTTAATGGAACATATTGTTTTTTTTTATATCAGCAAAAAAGAAAAAATTATGAATGCGTTTTGTATTAGTTTATTCTTAAGAAATGGAAAGGCCAACATTTAAAAAAATTTAAACATAATTTAAAAACTAATTCAATCATAAAAAATAAATATGCATGCATTGATTTATAAAAACTCAATTTTACATTAAATAGATAACACTCATCGAAAAAACTGAATTT
>JAPDSC010156262.1:137-13946 GCA_026290005.1 Latrodectus geometricus
ATATATATATATATATATATATATATATATATATATATATATATATAAAATATTATTAAATATTGAATTTAATAGCAGCGTATTGTCTTTGAGAAGACATTCAAAGCAGAGATTTGTTGTTAATTTTAATTAGATACAATTTCCATATTAAAACATAAATTTTAATTATTCAATTAAATAAATTCTAATGAGGCATATTATATAATCAGAATAATTAATTTTTTAAATAAATAAAATAATTTTTAAATTAAATAAAGGGTTACTATTGTAAAAGGAAATACACAAATAGCCTATTAAAATACCAACTATTATAATTGGGATTTTTTTGAGAAGATGTTGAAAGGATTTGAAAATTAAGTGAATTATTTAATTCGATATTATACAATGATTGTATAGGATATTTTATTACCCAGATTTGAGACACACAGTACAATATCTGATTTTATCACAGAGTATTGTAAGGATATCTGTTCACTTATCTATTTTTAATGGGTTGGTGTTCTTTTTGTAACTACTAGAAAGCTAGATATCCCGAAATTTATTTCGAAATATTGATGGTTTAATCATTAAAATCACAATAAGTGCAGTTCATTTTTTTGTACATTTAATCAAATATAAGCATAGTTTTTTTTTCCACCAACCAATATTTACATTTGATTTCTTTACAAAGTTTACAGGACGAAGAGTTACTACAAGAAATATTAAAAAAAAATTTAAAACACTGAAAAGAATTTCTTTTAAACATAGAATTTATACAAGCAGAACAAATAGCTATTTTTGATCGAAAATTTCTATGAAACCTCTTTAGTGCTGTGAATGAAATGATGTCTGAAGACGCTGACATAATTTTGAATTGTGCAAATTATTTAAAGATATAGATATCATTAAATTATTTAAGATAAGTCTCATAAAATTTGCTAGCCACATATGGAGAATGAACCCCTTATCATTTACATTTAAAATTTTTAATCATAAATCTTTGGGAACTGGAAAAAGAGGTAGGCCCACGTTGAAATATACGGATTGTGTAAAGGAAAATTTTAAGATCTTAAAAGTAACTAATTGGAGATCAATTGTCAAAAAGGGATCAAAATGGAAGAAAGTTCTTAGGAAACGCTTGACTCATCTTGTCGTGTCAATAAAAGATGAAGAAAGAATTTATATTCTTCATAAAACAAAGTATTGTGGTATTTCCATGAGCTTTTCGCCATCACTAAAATTTTATGATAATATATGGCTTACTTTTAAAACAAAAATTGTTATGAAGCCTAACAAAAAATCATACTAGATTTCTCATATTTTTTTCGAGAATGCTAAAATAGTCACAAACATCAATCAGAATAATGTTTAATTTTTTTACAAAATTATAAAATTTATTATTATTGTTTACAACCTCATTTAAGTGGCTGGAAAAGTTAGCCTTTTCAAAAAAAAAGAATTCTCATTCGCTTCGTATTTTTCTTTAAATTGCTTATCGAACGAAATTTTATTTTCATTTTTTGTATTATCTTGTTCTGCCAGACTGCCCGCTCCCTTAGTCAGCAATTCCTTTCACTCTCTAGGTTCTACTTCCTTTTTTAAGGAAAAGAAAAAAAAAACATTTTTTTTTTTGAGCAGTGATTTCAACAGAATTCCAAAATTAACTCATGGGGATTAACCTTGATTAAAATGATAATAATAACAACTTTATATTTTCATATTTAGTTTTATTATTTAGATATTTTCAAATTTCTATTATGACAAAATTTTATCAGAATTCTAAAACATCTAGATTTTACCTCTTGAGTATTATTCTAAAAGAAATTTCTCTTAATTGGAATAATCTTAAAATTGCTATACCAGCTACATTCTATAAATAGGATTTAAAATAATTAAACTACTACTTCATTGAAAATTCATTTTTATTGCATTATATTTCGAACTACAGCTAAAGTTTTGATCAACACAGCATACGTTTTTCTAATGTAAATTGCAGAACTTAAAAATTTTCAACTGTTATTATTCGTTGTAATAACTTTTATCGGTTAAGCATTTCAATCTTCTTTTTGCAAAAATATGTTCCGATACGAATTTTATGCAAAATTTCTTTCTACTTTTCCAATGAAGTGATTTTCTGTTTTCAAATTATCATCATAAATTATTTCATTTATATGTTTTTATGAAAAAAAAACACGATGTGTCTTTAGGACAAAGATTCTTTTGGCACATGAGTCTTGCCAACCAGGTTAACGACGCAAATTCCATCAAATCGTTTCATATTATTTTCCAATATATATTTAATAAGAATAAAACCAAAAACTTATTTTTAAGAGATATTTTGAAATAAATTATAAATAAACTGTGTAACAAATAAATCTTACATTTTAACACAAACGATTGTTTGTTACACAGTTTATTTGCAAAGGTACATTAACATTCATTATTGTAACAACAGAAAAATCTATTTAAAAAGAAAACTTCCTAAGAATAACAATTTACTAGAGACCAGTGTTACTTAGTAAATAGTTTTCCATTGTTGGCAAAAAATCTTGTTCTTCATCACCATTTTATCCTAATTGAAGGAATTTTACCCATGTATCGATCTTTTTATTTCCTTTTAAATTATTAACTTTATCGGTGAGTTAAGGCAATTTTTTCAGTTATTCTTACGTCTGCATAAACTGCTTTAATTTTTTGATAAATGTTCAATTTTAATTTTATTTAACTTTTCTATTACAAATATTTATTAAGTGTATTCGACTTATTTCAATCCATTTTATCTACCCTTTTCTTCTTGATTGCAAATCTATCATCGAATTCCACTGGTAAGGCAAGTCCCTTCTAAGGAAGTGGAAACAGAAAGTTACAAATTACTCTGAGAAATTAATCATTCCATTGCGAAAATAAGAGCATCGAAATAACAAGGATTAAGAATAGTTTATTTTTTTCGTATTTTAACGCTATTGCAGTACTTGTTAATATGCTTCATCCTCAAATTAAATTCACATTTTTTTAACTTAACATTTGCTAGGCGTAACAAAAGTGCCTCTTAGTGGTATTAATAAAAAAAATATTGAAAATATTTAGCACGCATTATCTCCATTTTTAGTTACAACACCCAATGGCTTACAATTGCATTTTTTAAATAAGCTTTACCCATGCATTTTTTCTTTTCACTTTTATTCTTATAAAAAAAATTTTACCATCAAGTATTGGGCATAATTTATTATTGTTGAGAATTTGCAACATTTTTCACTTTAAAGTTTCAGTGGCTATTTTTATACATATTTTCAAAAATCTAAAACTGAAATTCTTCTATTTTTTATTGGAGTAAAATTAAATAGATTTTCGCTATTATATATTCATAAAAATAACAGTTTTCATGCTAAAATTATATGCTATCTTTAATATTAAATATAATTTTAATTATAGATTGTCATGTTCAAATTTAGTACATTTTTTATGTTCCTTATAAAGTGTATAAATGAATATTTTAAATTACTTTTCTAGAATATTAAACATTTTTTAATAGATTTCGACAAAAAGGTAATCATTTGTTGCTCTTGCTAACCTCTAATCAAATTAAGAAGTAAAACAAGATTCAGTAATCCGATGACCTTTAAAATGTCGAAGACAATATAGGAAAAAATAAAATTGTTTCCAAATGAGACCCTAACATTCAAGATGTATTTAGCAAAATCCTGATGTTGGTGGCATTTTGGATGAAAAGGGTAGTATTTTTGACCTTCAGAAAATATAGGATGTTTCTGAAGGTGTGAGATTGGCTGATACAGGTTTTTCTGTCACATGAGAATGTTGGTTTACTACTCATGTACCAGAAGCGAGTAGGGTGTATAAATCAATCCTTCTTAATTTGGGTAATCTTTAAAAAAAATTATATAATATGAAAAGTGCAAAGCACTACTTTTGAAATAATAATTTACTACAAGAGCCTTTGTATGGTAATATAAATATAAAAACTTCTATAATATAGTTTAATATCAAATTAAATCACTATTTTCATATGTGATGTACAGTAATATATGTAATGTTCAAAGTAAATGTGTATTGCATTTCAAATATTATATATATATATATATATATTAGATAAAATCCTAGCATATTTAATATCACATAACAGAACAACTGAAGGTCGTTGAGAGGCGGGGGGACATCAGTTATATATAAACTTCCTGGTAGATTTTTCTTAGACGTTGTGAGCTCTCTTTTCGGATCGCAATAGATAGTACGTACAAATAGAACCTATTTCTAGAAGTTTTTATGTAGAAGGCAAAAGCACAACATGTGCTTTCTGTTGCTCATTAAATTCTATTTGAATATTGGTGTCCTATTTTTATAGCATTGATGTTGGCATTCCCATAGCGTCACTTAAATAATATCAGCAGCATAGTGCTCAAATAGAACTTCAATGTTCCTAGTATCATTAAAATTTATTGAGTTAAAATAGTGACAATATTGTCTCTCGGTGATTAGTATTAAATGCAGAACTTCCCATTACGATGAATGAATTTCTGGACTAGAACACTATTTGCCAAAAATCATAGCACGTAAAATGTATTTCCAAATGATCGCATAAACATCCTTAAATTATCCCAATTATGATGTCCAGTGGATGTCAATTGTCATAACATTGAATCCTTCAAAAGATGGCCATAATGTGTCAAAACAATGCTTTGGCAAAAACATAGTTGGAGTTTTCTGTTGTGTACCATCTTTCAAATTGGTTGGCTATATTCTTTGTCACCAAGTTTCAAACATGTTGCCATCATTGAATTGCTTATTTTGGTTCGTGTAGATCGTATTCAATTGTATAACTTTATTCACGCTAGATAATAGTAGCAGTATACCAGTTCTGCAAAGTATTTTAACATTAACTTGTCAACAAGATAACAAAAAAGAACCCCTCGCATGGGACGTTTGCTAATTTTTAATAGAACTTTGATTTGAAAGATCTCTGTTTCGAATAAGCTGACAAAAAACCGATTAAATTTAAAAGTTCAATTGCTTCCAACAAAAATTGCCATAAAACATTTTAAGGAAATATTTTTGTCCAAATGTTACCAATTTTTTGCTTGTATTGTGTTTTGATTGATATTCCAATAGCATTAATTGCAAAAGTTACTACATACTTACTCAAACAGGACATGCTAAAGAAGCATCAAAAATTATTTTATTACGAACCTATAACATTTTCATCAACACGTATTCACAAAACTTATTAAATACATAATCACAGTGATAAACTAATTAATTCTAATTTGATGATTTTCAACGTGAATAAAGTATTTAAAAACTTTAAGCGCAATTAAAAGTACTTAACGGAGTATTAAAGTGATTTAAAATCTTTATTGAAATATTAAGGGGTGATAACTTCAGATGGTTTAATCGGTTCTAATTTAGTGAGCTATAAAAGCATTGATAACATCGGGATTTGCTTCGCTATAATCTATATGAATGGGAAAGTCATAATCTGGAAGAGCAGTTTCCACAAAATCATCGCTTTGTTTTTGAGAATCCCATGTTTCTCAGCCATTAAGGACAATTACATGATGGGAAAATGGGTGAACATTATTTCTAGTCAGTAAAGATTTGATGAGTCTTGTTGTACATTTCAGACATCATCCAAACTATTTATTTTAAGCAGTCAGAATAGTCCTGTTAAGCTAACAGTACTTGAAATTTGTACAAAAATGTTTTATTTTGCCCTTTAATGTTCTACGGTTTTCATGTCATTAATTTTCCAAAAACATTCATAAACATTTTCCATGGAAAGTTTTTTACATAATACTTTATTTTTTCACATAATTCTTCTACGATATATCAATTATTTAATCTTGATGGTAATTTCATTTACAAAATATTTAATATTACTCTAACATGCCAACCTAAACCGATAAACATAAATTATGTATTTTACATACTTTTCTGAATTGTGTTAATATTAACGCGATTAGTTAATTAAGAAAAAACTAATTAATTTTAGTTTCTTCTTTATTTGCAGTACATATTGATGTAATAAAAGACAAATAATCTTAATATTCAAGATCATTCAATTTCTATCATGGCTCAAATAGGTGTAATAGATCAAGTCAAGCAAAAGTACGGGGTAATGTTCGAGATTTCAAAAATATAATTATTATTTAAAAATAACTATTTCCACATCCTAACTGAAACAAATAAGTATTCAGAGGTATAGGTTGGTGATTTATTCAAATGATTTTAAGGTAAACTTTAAATAAAACTTGTCTAAATAGAATTTCTAGTTTCATTCTAAATAAGATTATCAATAGATTGTAAAAATTATATTTATATAAATAACTTTTACAATCTATTTATATGTAATATAAATCGAATTTATATGTAATATAAATCAACAAAAAATAAAGATGATATATTTTTAGTATAATGTGCTTATATATTTAGAATGGGACAATCGCTTAAATATTTATTAACACAATTAAAACCATCAACAGATTATGCAAATTAGGTTTAAGATCCATTATAAAAATATAAAGAGTATATTTTTTAAGTATCGCAATGAAAATTCATAACTGTTGAGGCAAAATTTAAAAATTGCTATCCTCTAGATTCAAAAGTTTTGATGATTTCGTGCATTTTTTCTTCCAAATCATTGTTTTCTTTTTCTCATGTTAAGAGAGCCTATTGATAGCCTGGTGAGAAAAAAAATAACTTCTGAAGGAGGAAAGTAAAATTTTATAAGTTGGCCATATATAGAAAGCAAGGCAACAATATACAAAGTAAAAAAAAAGAAATTTGATCGACTGCTAGCAAGAAATCGTTAAAAAATTGTTGCAAAGGAAATATAACTGAATAGTATCTTATTCCAAAAGGTATATTTAAAATACTCTTCCACAGATACCAAATATAAATGCATCAAAAATAATCTAAAAATAAGTGTTAATATTACATAAATTAAAATTGATGCAAATTTATAAGCATTGTCTAAAAATATTCAATGTTTCAGTATTTTAGAAGAAAGTAATACATGAATTTCAATTAATCTATGAATATTTTACAATTTTTTACTGTGATTTTCGAGAAAAACGTATGTAAAGAAAATATACGCCTTTTCTATACACTAAAATATAAAATTTTCGTTAATCTGCGCTTTAGGTCCCCTACTCTGCCAACTTGGCGAAAAATGCACCAAGCGTGGTAAACCGGACGTTTTTATACCTAATGAGCTCTTTATGGCAACCTTCGGAGGAAATAATTTGCGCTTTTTCGCGCATGCTCATTAATTGGTTTTTTTCTTTTAGCATTTTCATTGGTCGTTAATTATTTTCAGTTTGAAAAATCGGTCATTTTCATTGGTTGCTAATTTGCTTAAAACCGTTAAAAATCGTATTCCATTATCGCCATGGCAACAGCATTTTTGGAAACCCGCCAAGTACGGGACAAACAGCACACTTTCGCCAAGTTGGCAGAGTAGGGGACCTAAAGCGCATTTTCACCAAAATTTTTGTAGAAATATATGACACTTCTATTCACTAAAAACATAAATCTTTAGATTTCGAAAAAAATTTTATATTTAAATAAGATATTTCTTATTTAAAATATTAATTTTTAATAATAAAATATACATGTTTATTAAAAATATAAATTTTTTGATGACTAATGAAGTTCTTATTTATAATAATCATATAAAAAATTTTAAAGAATAATGAATTCCTTATTTAATGATTTCTTATTTGTAAATGTTATGAGTTTTCAATAATAAAAAAAATTTAATTATGTCCAGTTTAGTGCAATAATTACTACGTAGTCTATATATAACTCCTATGTTTGTGAAAAACAGTTCTATCCAGATTAATATAGTTACCATTAGGATGTTTATCATCGCACAGAAACTTAAGTTTTTTAAAAAAAAATATTTTTTATATAAAGATATTGAATTATAAGCCCTTAACTTCTACTCCAAGACTTGAATCTAACATTAAGGTTAAAACTCTTCATTTTCAATTCTTCTAACAGATAATTATTTCTTTCTCCTGAAATACAAAACAAAGAGTTATAAGAAAACATTATTAATTATTATAAGATATAAAAATTTATTAGACGTTATAAATTTAAAGAATAAAATCATAGTATATATAGAAATGAATATTTTAAAATTTTAAAAAATTATAGTTAAAACAGGTTTATGTATAAATACAAAATTAAACTATTAAAATGAATTCCTACTAACTATAGTGAGATTTTTTAAATAGTATTTAAATATCCATCTAACTAGTGAAATACTAAAATATAACTTAATTTAGGCCAGTTATTACCAAACTTGTTCTCAATTTCAAGTGACCAAAATAATATTTTTTGCAATTATTGGTCTAATTTTTTAGGTCATACTGAATTATTTGGTAGATAGGGAGTCCTCTGTTGATCAATTTATGGTGAATAACTGGAGGAACATGCTTCTACATCAATCTTCTAGAACTATCTTCAAGAAAAATCTTTCAAATTCTCCCTCAGATCATCATTTGTTACTATAATTCTTTTCTAGTTGGCTTTCTTTCTGTTCGTGAGCAGATTTTAGAATTTGGAATTCCGCCGATGCGTTTGCCATCATACTCGTTGCCAGATTCCGAAGAACAGTTTATTCTTCTTGCTGACTTTTGAGTTATTTTCAGTTTCACAGAAATTTTTTGTAATGTATATTTTTTTTTTCCAAAAAAAAAAAGTAGTTTCTAGTATTTTTGTATTTGAAAGATCACTTGTTTGACCTAACTATTATGCCAAAGTTGGAAAATTGCAAACTTGATTTAATTTAATTTAAATACGTAAGTAAATTCAACAATGTGTTCATTTGAATCAAATATACTTAGAAAATACATTTAACTAAAAAATTATACTTGAACGGTTACAGTTTGAACGATGGGATTTTTAAAATTATAATAGTTTTTAAAATTAGAAAAGTTTATTTTGAAATATTTATTTATTATTTCACGTGTGTTGAAAAATATCAAATATATTAGTTAATAAAATTCTTGGATTATTTTTAAACTAACGTATTAACATTGAAGATGGTTATTAACTGACTACATTGCAAACATTTCTTATTCCTAAATATACAAAAACATATATTAGCTGTCAGTATAGATATTATCGACATCTATGACAGTATCTTGCATTTAATTGTTGTAAGTATGAGAATATGTCGGATATTATTATTTCTGCTGATACAACTTCTTAATTTACAAGAAATAATATTATTTTGAGACATTAAATTTTACTCTAATTCTTTTAATGAAATTGAATGTTATGCATTAAAAATTAAAAATCCATGCTTAATGTCTGTCTGTTATGACTATGGCTACTCGTAAATCAAAAATGAGAATAAATATTCTATAACCATAGTTTGAGCTAAGTTACTCAGATAAATATCCATACTTTTTATGATATGATTTTATTTTTAAATAATTTTTGTTATTTTGGGGATTATTTGTAGTTTTCATTTTTAAATATATATTATAATATTTAAAAAGTAACGTTTAAACTATAATTATTCTATATTCAAAGCGGTTCGTGTTATTGAGAATTTCCTAAGATAGAATCGAATTAATAGCTGAACAGTCTGCGTTCTGGTCTTCACTTCAACAGTTCATGAGTTTGATTCCCACATTGAGAATGCTTGTTCGTAGTAATTCAAAATTAAATTATTAAAACTCGAGTGCAAAAAAAGTGCCCATAAAGCAACAAATAAACCAATTCTAAGTTAGATATTCACGCTATTTTTTTTCTCTCTCATTTTTAAAAACCTAATGTTCCAATAATAGAAAATCGCTTATAACCTTAAGTTTAAGTTGCCCATTGACTATTCATGCTCCCACCAATTGGATACACATTCATTTTAATTGAAAAACATCTTGCTTGTTTTATTTTATTACTTAAGTCAAAACAATAAAATGACAAAAAAAATTTTTATTTCTTCATTAAGTATAACAAAATAATTCAGAAATATTTGAGTGCATTCAGAAAACAAATAAGTTTAATTATATTAAATATTCAGTAAGTTATATATATTTTTTTTCGGTTTTAACTCTAAATCAATTATGCATTAACAACTACCATTTACCCTTGAAATGCATTATGAGTTATTCCTGTTTCAAACACAGTCCAATTAATCTTGACATGGATTCCTCCAATTAAGAAGATCATTGCTTAATCGTGACATTAAATTGTCAATACATCAATTAATATATATTTAAGAAATTGAAATGAGAACCATAATAAATTTGAAAACCTTCAGTTTTATATGGAAAGTATTACGAATTCTCGTCGAAGCATTGGAGTTGATGAGCGAACTGAGCATCACGAATTCTGAGAATCGTATTTCATTCAGATTCATCTGGAGAAAGGCAGTAAGGGAAATTTTGAAATTCTATTTTGTTTGATTTAAATGCTTCGGTTTTTCGAAAGATTTCAGAAAAACAAAGTCAAACAGATGCCATGTTTGAATCGTTGCTCCATGTATAAGCTTTCGATAATTTAAAGAAATTATATATCAGAGGAAATTCCGTAGAATCTCAAGGATGTGACGTATTTATAAGATTCGTAAGTTGGAATGTCTACAGCTAGAAAGATTAAATGTGTGTAGTAAGTTTATTAGATAATAAATACAAACTATTAAAAGAAAAACGTCGGCTCACACATTTATCAAATATATAGACCAAAGGAACCCACTTTATTCAGAAAAATAACTTTTATAAGGGCATGTGCAAAAGTAAAATGGTAAAATCACACGTATTGTTACAAATATGGTAAGGAAAATACAATTTTATTCTCTTAAAATAACAAGAATTCATCAAACTTCTACTGAATGAAAAAAGTCAAGTTTTCCTAAAAATCTGATCTAAAAATAGATGATCTCTCTCTATTTGGAATTAATTTAAATCAGCTGATAGAAGAACACTATTTTACATCTAATCAACTACAGAGAACAGAAAAATCTTGTATGTTCCGGAAATTTGTTTCTCGAAAGTGAATGCGAAAAAAATTATATCTTATCGAAAATCCGGAATGGAGTTAAAACTCTATTCTATCCTAACAACAATGAGCCTTTTAAGATCAAATTCCTTTACATAAGAAAAGTTCAAATTTTTCAATATCCCATTTAAAACTAACAGATCTACTGACTTTAATGAAGTAACAGACTAATATTAGGTAGGGGGAAAAAATTGTCATTATCTTTGTTTGAATTTCAAGACTAACATGTTTCGAATTCGCTTTTCGAAAATGGTTTTAAGCTGTTATATGGCTATTCTTTATCTCCTTGGTGATACTATATGTCGATAAACTTTGTTCATTTCTGTGATTTTATCCACGTTTTATGGCAACAGACTTGCTATTGTGAGGCGCATCATCTTTAACATCAAAAATACCAGAACGAAATTAACGAAAGCGAAATTGTCCATAATTGTCTGTTACAGAATATCGACCGTACTTTCCACCCACAATATCAGCCATCTGGCTTGCGTTTTCGTCTTTATCAAAGAAAAACTTTGAAATGTACTGAATTTTTTTCTTTATTGCATTTCATTTTAAACACCCTTTAACTCCCAACTGAATGAACCAGACTAAAAACAGCAATAGAATATTTTAGTACAAAATGAAAATTTTCCAACGAGCTTAATACAGAAATTGTTTATTCGATATTTTATTACTTACCGATCACTACAACCATCTGCCAAAAAAACGTGGATTTCTTTTTCACAGAACTTAAACCTTCATCTAACTTACTACATAGATCAGAAAAGACCTGGTACTATTCAGAAAATTGTTCTTCTAAGAATATTAGCGAATCAAGTGAAAAGAGAACCCCACATGGTTACAAATCCAAAAGAAATTATAAAATTTTATTCTAATTACAAAAGACCATTTAAAATTAAATAATTTTACAATATAAAATTCCTTCAATATATCTGATATAAAAATATTAGATCTATTAATGTGCAGGTCTATAACTAAAAATAATAGGTTTATTGACTTTAGATGTATCAACTCAAAAACAGGTGGTTAGAAAAGCACTTAATCAACTATACTGAACAAAAAAGATCCAGTTATTTTAAACAAATGTTTTTCCGAGAACATTAAAAAAAATGACTTTAAAAATTTAAATATGGAGACAAATCTAAAAATAGCATGCAGTTTATTTTATTCTGTTATCAGAGAAGGTCTTTAGATCAAATTTCTTATTTTGAAAAAAGAAATCCAAATCTTTCAAAATATCTAATACGAATAATTTTTCTTTTGTACACAACAACAATATAAAAGCAAGAATGAATTCACATTATTTTTAAAACTGTCTTCTTAGTGGATTTGTTCTAGCAATGCAATGAATAGTCTAATATAAAAAGTAATTTATCACTAGATAAAATCGATTTTCTGACAAATGAGTCATGTTTAAACTAATAATTGTTTCTTTTTGCATCTTACTCATAAGCAGTGCTGAAATTCCAATCCAACCAACAAAACAAGGAATCATCAAATATTTTAAAAGACGTTTTAGGAAAGAATTTTTGTGGTTTTCTTCTTGAAAGTAAAACCATTACATTTGTGTCAAATAAACGACAAATACAATTAAAAATTAATAGAAAAATTACTCACAATTTTTCATAGCAAATGATTGAAGTTAATAAAATTCATGACCATCTAATGATTTAAAACAGATTTTATTTATATTTTAGCTTTTTAAACATGTATGCCTTTATTTCAATCTAGTTTTAACATTAAATGTAAGCTAATATATTATAATATAATCTAAGTTAATAATTTAACTTCAAGTTCACTCCTTTTACGGTTATATTATTATATTTATAACTAAATTATCAATATAAATTCCATAAGAAATTTTTAACAAAATAAGTGAAAATATAAAGCAAGTAGAATACTTCGTAAAAGTTTTCGATAAGAACCGAGGAATTACGCACACATTTAGAATACAAGAAAGACATTGAGAGGAATTAAAAAGAAAAAATAAATTTGATATTTTTAAGAAAAAAAGGAGAAAAAGGTTCAAATATATATATATATATATATATATATATATATTAAAGAAAATAATAATTCTTGATCAGTTATTGTGATTTTTTTTAATTTAATAAATTTTAAATAATATTTGTTACATTTTTAATTTTGATATATTTATTAAATTATTTAACATTGAATTAATGACAACATATGTTTACAGTATTTCAGAAATTTCCTGATATTTTTAATATATCTTTATTAATTTGATATTACATAATATTTGGTACAATGAATATAATATTTGGTACAATGCCCTTCAAATATTATATACCGTAATTTCAAGATTAAAGATACAAATATTTCTAACCTTGTCTCCTCTCAGCTTTAGTGTGGAGTTAACTAACATCTTTTAAATCTGGGATTAAGGAACGGCTTTTCATTGCACCTTTAATAAAGAAATTTTCAAAGAAGACAAATGAGAAATGTGGCATGCATACTAAGCTTTCTATTCTTTTTTAATCACGTGAAATCATTGTTGGCTTGAAAAAGAGCGGCAAAAAGAAAGTAACGAGACTCCAGGATACGCCAGGAAGACGCCAATAGAAACATTAAGATTTTTTATTCTGCTGAGAAAATTATTTTTATACTCAAGAGAATATATTGATTATTTTGAAAGCAAAGTTTAGTAAATGTTGTGAATATATCACAATAAATGATAAATGCCGCCCTATTTTGATTGAAATGCTGCTTACAGTAAAAGTTTAATTCGAGTTTTTCGGTATTAATGGACAGCTTAAATTAATAGTTTATAATTATAATAAT
>JAPDSC010156271.1:0-20427 GCA_026290005.1 Latrodectus geometricus
TCCCTCTGCGAAACTCTTCCTCCCTGATTTAATTATTTATCAGCACACATTTTATCCGTACGTCGTAGTTGTCGAGAAAATGAAGAGTCATCAAATTTATGAAAATTTATATTTAATTTTGATCTTGATCTTATTAAATCTCTAGTGTGTGCTTATTTGGAACTAATAAAGATCTCACTACAGTATGTTTCAATGATAATTAATAAAATATCCAACATGTATATAATATAATAAAATATTTTTAATGAATTATCTTAGTTCTACTAGCAATAAAATTAAAATCCCAATTTCATTTAGATATTATTGACATTTTTAAATGAAAAAATTCACTTTTTAATTTATCATGATAAATAACTTTTTATAATATTAAAATAGCTACATTGTACATTTACATATTGCATTTTATTCCAATATTATTTTCAACACTTTAAATTTTTACTTTTTAAATATTTGTGTTAAATGTTTACTTCATACTCGAAATTTATATACATCATGAGCTATTTTCTGTGTGTGCTATTTTCTGGTTACGGTTATGTGACTGATAATAATGATAATATTGATGTTAAATTAAAATTACGGTTAATTTAAAAGAAAATGAAACGCATTTTTTTATCTAAGAAATAAAAAATAAGTTCTAGAAGAAAGAAAAATTTAAAAGCAAAAAAAAGAAAAAAATGCTAGTCATTAATACGAATATTTCCTAATTTTGACTCATGAAGTGTAGATAAATTTCTAATTTGACCAAATTATTTTGATTCTAAATTATTTGACCAAATTATTTAGTGCAATGGAAAGTAAATAAAAATTAAATGAAATTATTTACATAAAAATATTTTTTTGTGTTTTGATAGTGCCAAAATTATCTGGTATAAGTATATTTTACTTTAAAAATATTATTGAATTTTACTAACTGCACAAACCCAGAAAAATTGCAAAATTTTATAATTCTCATAATAAATTCCACTTTTATTATAATTCTGATAAAAACAAACATAGAAAATCATTAAAATTTATAAATACACAATAACATTTGAATTAATTAGATACCATTTAAAAATAGTTAGAAACATTTTTTATTCAAACTTTCTTTGACATAGGAAAGAGCTTTGTATTTTGTCATATTATCTTTGAAATCATTTCATTCAAATTCTAATTTAGCTAATATTTGAAATAAATCTTGTTCAAAAATTACAAAATTATATCAAATCAGCATAACTGAACTGTCATGCTTTTATATTTTAATAATTTAAAAAATAAAAGTTATCTTATTATTTTATTATTTATAGCGTAGGAAGCTTTAATCACAATTTAGTGATCTTTTCAGCAAATAAGTTACACTGCAAATAAATAAATCGAAATTTTTACGCATTACAGAATGTTAAATATTATATATATATATATATATATATATATATATATATATATATATATACATTTGTGTATTTGCTTATGGCATGTTAAATAATACGAATAAAATAATTTAAAAAATTACAATTCTGTGACACATATTAAAAAGTAAATGGAATTGGGTTTAAAGCAGCTGCATATTAAACACCGTATAGTTTGTTTCAAAATGTTTTTACAAAAAATTATGTTTCACTCATTTATTTCCATCAACGTCAAGCTATAACATTTCCTTCACGAATACATGTCTGTCAGTCGCTTCTAATTTCTATGAATATTTATCACTGTCTTCTATTCTTCATGTTTTCCTGAATAATCCTAGAATAAATATTTTCCCAACTTTATGTTAAAAATTATTTGCTTTATTGCTCTGAAAGCAAAGCGCTCGAATGCGTTTTACAAGTCGGCTTTAAAACCTTAAACGTGAATTCGTTCTTAAGTTTACAGCATACATCAATCAAATCATTTAAGCATATTCTGTTTACGTAACTTTTAACGAATTGGAGAGGGATGAACATTCTGTGTTAGCCCTTATTTCAAAGAGTGTCAAAATTAACTGTTCAAATACGTTAAATTTATGACTAAAACATTCGTGCGTTCTTAAAAATTTAATATTGATCACTATATTTCTAATATTTTAGAGAATGTGATAGTTTTTGATAAAAATGTATTTGTTTTAATTGTAAAAAAAATATGTATTTATTGCAAGTCATTATTTCAGTATAATTTATATTTGATTTTAGTTTATTAAATGTAAATAAAAAAAACCCATTTCACATTTGTGTTCTTGCCAACAATGACATTTTTGAACATTTATAGGTTCTAAAGATGAGTCATATTCTATTACAAATTTCAAAATATATTTCCTGATAAGATCGAGTTTATAATTTATTGAACGTAATAAAATTTGACTGAAAAGCACTTTAGATTTGTGTAGTTAATATGAAATTCAAACGCAATTTTGATTAGAAAGTATTTAAAAGTTAAGTCACGGTTGATTCCAAAGTTCGAAAACGATGTACTGTCTTAAATTACGAAATTGTATTATCATCTGCCAATGTAACGTGACACTCAACACTTTTATCTGTGATAACTGTTTCTATTTTGGAATAAGTCAAGTTTGTTTTCCTTTTTGCTAACGAGTAATTGAAGAAACTCAGTTTTTCTTAGGACTTCAAATAAAAAAAAAAACAATTGAGTTCATGTATTAAAACTAAATATATATTAAAAGTCACCAGAACATACATTATATTACTTTGTAACGTGTTATCTTATGTTGTCCTCCGTCGTAGTTTCCAGAGTTTTATAGTCATTTTAACAGATATGGATTTATATAAATAATTGTTAAGAATCTGTATAAACGCTTTATGAATGACATTCATACCTTCTGAAACACATTAGATTAAAGACAGGGATACATTTTTTACTGATTTAGACTTGATGTGAATAATGAAAGATTTTTTCTATAATGGTATACCATTAATTTGCATTGACCTATTATTATATCTGTTATAAAATAAGCTACATACAAATTGAATTGGCCAGGAAGCATAATTTTGGAAGCTCAATTGCAATATTATTTTATCTGTCACTAGTTTTACGATTCGGTATGACATAATCAATGTGTTTTATCTCAAAACTAACAGTAAAGTTGTTAAATGCCTGTTGTTACATGCATAAAGCATGTTCAATACGTCATTATAATTATTTCTCTTATTGCTACTAAAGATTTAGATTAATATAGACCTTTTATAATGGTATAGAATACTTAACAATTTTAATTATTTTCTACCATCAATAGATTATTGTTTCTAAACAAAGAATATCAAATTATTTCTCTATAATTCAAATTTCCGTGTTTTTAATATATAATAATATATACAGCGTATATAAGTTACAATTTAAAATGTTTATTATGCTGTACAAGTTTGTTACATCGATTCCTGAGTTCTTGTAAATTTTTTCTTTAGTTTCTCAAGTATTTGAGTATCTTTTTTTATGTTATTTTACATTCTTCACTCTTTTCAGTTACTTGTGTGCTCATTTCCATTTCACATTTCAAAACTCTTCTCTATAGACTAACATTAAGGTTGGTATGCTGAAGTTTCCTCTCTAAATACAAATAGTATATTTTGAAAGATTGAGATATGGTTTTTTCTGAGTAACATATATGGAAATAAGGTTTTTACATACATTACTTTTAGTACACTTTTTTTTACAAATTTCCATTCCATCAAGTCTTATGTAATATTTTTTGAGACAACAAATAAAGCAATATGCTACTTTAAAATTTATCTTTGAATTATGTATTTTATACATTAAACGTTACATGTTGTTTATCAGAATAAAATTTTTCAGTTCCTCTTGTGTGTGATTTAGACAAAATAAAATAGTTTTAATCATCCAAAATACATCTTAAAGATAGCTTTATTCCTCGAATCATTGTTAGAAAATTTTAATATCACATTTAAAATTTAATTTGATGAACTGGTTTTCCATGTATGATAAAACTTCATTAATTTAAATGCTTCTGGTATAGATTGTTGTAAATAACTAAAATTGGATATAAATTTGATTTTGAGATATTCTCAAAAATATCTCAAAATCAAAAAAAAAAAAAAAAAAAAAAAAAAAAAAAAAAAAAAAAAAAAAAAACATGCTATTTCTCCTTGTCATTATTCTTTGATTTCAACTACCATGGAACAATATAGAATCCAAATCTAGCGATGATAAGATATTTAATTGCAAATTTTGGAAATATGCATGTTTTTCTTAGAAGCATAAAACTATTTTGATTTGATGTATCGAAGTTGAAAATAGAGTTTATGCTTTACATAAACATTGCACCATCCATTGAGCTGATTGCTTTAATTCTCATTAAAACTGGTCAGAAATGTTAATTTCAACAGAGAAATAAGTTTGCAATATACTTAATTTATAGCAATCTAACTATGATGAAACTCATAAGGATAAATTAATAATATCCTTATAATAATAAATTCATATATTTATCATAAGTGCAACTTATAATAAATTAATTATATCCTCGATAATTGCTTGAAGTTTGACTCATGTAAAAATTAATCATCACGTGATGTTTTTATCAAAATCTTCATCATTTGGCTTGTCTTAAATCTTATTGATTTTTTCTTTAATGAAGATTAATGCTTGTGAGAGTTTGTTTAACACTTTTCAATATTAAAAAAATTTAATATAGTTACCACTTTTTTTGTGGATATGTAATAGATATACCTTACTAATTTTTTGTATTAGTTACATAATGAACATTGATTAAAGCAATATTTCTCTTTTAATTAAAACAATTTTTTTCCTTTTTCCCACTGATAAATTAAAACTGCCTTCAATTAATTATATGCGGTTTTTTAAACTTCATGCTCATGAAAAAATTTTAATACACAAAGAAATTTATAAAACTTATTTCGTAACTGATTTAAAATATTATTAATTTTATTAATAATATTTTAAATCAGTTACGAAATACAATCTTCATAAGAAAATACACTGCTCTAAACAATTAAAGGATACTGTGGTTTTAGGTGGATCTTGTGGCTGGGAAACTTTTTAGCTGATTTTTTGATAATAATAATTGATTCGTCAGACGTAGTTTGTTATATGAGAATAAGTTACACATGTTTGGCAGAAAAAAATGCATTTTATTGCGCATTTGTGTACAAAAGGAAAAAAAAACACAATTTGTGCATATGAGAGAAAAGGAATAAGAAAAGGTGTTTTCTTCAAAGGAAAAAATTTTCGGTAGGGGGTATGGTTTCCACGGACGTCCAACAACGTTGAACACCTTTGAGGCATGGAGTCAATGAGGCTATTTATCACTAGTTAGGGTATTCTGTACCACTCTTCCAGAAGAGCTCTTTCCAGTTCTTGGAGGCTTTGGGGGGGGGGGGTTGGTGACCAGTAACTCGTCTTCCTAGAGCGTCCTAAACGTACTCTATTGGATTCATGTCTGGAGAACACGCTGGCCATTTCATTTTTACGATTCTTTCCTAGAAAAAGGAAATCCTTCACAAGGTTCGCACGGTGTGGCCTGCAGTTATCGTCCATTAAAATGAAGTCATCTCCGATTGTTGCAGCGTAAGGGAGTGCAATAGGTCTAAGGATTTCATCTTTACATCGGCGACCAGTCAGAGGTCCATCTCGAATAATATAGAGGTCTGTGCACCCGTCAATGAAGATGCCACCATACACCAACACTCCCCCACCACCAAATCTGATACTTTCGTGCACGAACGCAAGATTATTTCTACTGCCACTGTCGCTCCAGATGAAAATACGTCTGTTATCAGGATGAACAGAAAAATGGGACTTGTCAGAAAAAGAACATTGCTCCATTCATTTCTCCTCCAGTTAACATGCTCTGTTACTCCCTGTGGTCGCAGCGATGGCTTGATGTTAGTTTAACATATACCATCTGTCGGTGAGCATACAGACCTACACCATGGAGTTGGCTTCGAACATTCTGAGTTGAAACCGTGGTGTCAGTAACCGAGTAAAGATGTTGTTGGAAAAGAGTAGCGTTCATATTTTGGTGTCTCTGAGCCGTTAACACTAAATAACGATCTTCTTTGGGCATTGTAGCCCGTCTACACCCTTGCCCTGTTCTTCGGCCTACACTTCCAGTCTTCAAAAACGGTTCCAGATTCTGGAAATCATGCTTTGTGACACTCCAATGGCTTGCGCTACTTCGGCTTGAGTTTGGCCCCCTTCTAACCTACCAACGACTATCCAAGATTCTGAATCAATTAAATGACTTCGCTGAGACATCGTACTCAGAGAAACAAAACAGTCACTGAATGCTTATCATTCAGTTGAAAGTCAAATTTCCTTCACTGCCACTGAAGCTACATTTTTGACGTCGAATTCAAAATTAGCATACTCCACAGTTTGAAAATCAGAAAAAATTTGCATTTGTGTTTCTCTTTTCCAATTTTCGGCAAAACAATTTCGCTTATATCTTTATTTTATTTAAAACTTACTATATCCTTTAATTCTTTTGAGCAGTGTAGTAGACGTTTTACAAGCAAAATCTTCAATTTTAATTTTAATTCTGATTGACAGCATTAGTAGATAGGAAAATAAGATTGGTAAAGTTTAAAGATAATTTGGAGACACTAGTATGGGGTTAAGAAATTTAAATTAATATTACTTTGATACCAAACTGTTGAGAAATTAAAATGAACTAATAAAGCAATCTTGATTATTGATGTGAAATTAATTAAAGAAAGTACACTTTTTTCACCATGTAAAAGTATTTGCCAGATATCCGACAGTTATTAATATTCTTTGGCATTACGTTTGAAGAATTAAGCATAAGAGAAGAGTTTCTTATGTTTACTTCTTTCAAGTAACAACAAAAAAGAAAGATTTTTGCGTTAAAAAAAATTTTAAAAAATCTGCCAACAGAATTGTAATCTTACTAAGTGGTCAGCCATTGTGACCGACTGAGCTTCAGATACGATAAAAGAAGACAAATTTGATGGGATTGCTAAATAAAATTGCATTGTAAAAAGAAAATTAATGAATAAGCTGAAGAAACTTTAAGTTAAAATTTGAACTTTAATTAAAAATTAATTTCAAATTTTAATTAAAATTATTAATGTTCTAAGAAGAGGGTAGTAAAGCACTTTTTTACAAATGGAAACTGATTTTGATGGAAATCAGTTCTGAATTTGGAGACTTAATGTTATATAGCCATGTAGGATGGATGAAGACAGGAAACACATACCTTGAAAGACTTATTGTTAATTCACAGGGAAACTTATGAATTCCACAGTCAGTTTATTTCATTTGGTTCTACATAAATTGAAAGAATAATGACAGAGTTTAGAATTCTTAAGTCAAGTAGTTTTTATAGTAGACATAAGAAATATTTTAAATTTTAGTTTCCAAATAAGAAAGTAAATAGTGTCAAATATAGTGGAAAATGGAGGAACATTTGGACGAACATTGTACAGTGGACGAAGGGTTATTTGGAATATAAAGCAAAGTTTCTTGTAGATTTCAGCTCTTTTGACGAGCAAAGAGTTTAATGGCCAATGTAACTGGCATTTGACAAATAAATATTGTGGTAAAGATAAATGGATATTGAAGCGTGTTAAACATTTTTAAATGTTCTTTGTAAAACAACGAATTAGACCACTTATTATATTTAGGACAATCAGCAATTAAGAGAAAACCAAGAAAAAAGAACATAAGGTTTTACAGATTTCTGTAGCAAAATTCAAAAAAATTGTTGAAGAATTTAAAATGCAATATAAAAAACTGTAGAAATGAAAATTAAAGAATAATTTTACACGATCTTCTTAATATACCAATTTCATAACAATAAGCTTAGATACATTTTGAGGTGTGAAAATGTTCATGTTAGTGCGTTCCTGAGAAAAAAAAACTGTATTAAAATGAGACAAATTTTATTAAAATGAATTCAACTTATAGGAGTACTTACATAGGAAAGAGCATTTTTAACTATGAAATGTACTAGAAAATCAATGTAGAGAAATCATTTTTCTGATTGTTCCATGCCTTACCTTCTGAGATAAACAACATCAAAATTGGAAATTTACATTCGTTTTTTATAGGACTTCTTAATCAATTTCATTATTCTTGCTAAACTGCACCTTAAGAAACTTGTTTTAATAGTATTTATACATTTCAGCTTGTTCGAGGGATTTTTTCTTTCTGTAACTTCGCAAATATTTTTCAAATTGTAGTTTCTCAAACACTAATTCATGTATTTTGATATTATTGAATGTTTCTCTTAAATTCAGCTGCTCTGAGCCTAAAGCATATTTTTAATTTTACTTATTGCCATGCTATGTTTAGACTGTGTTAAAACAATATAAAAAAGTATTAGCTCTTTTAGTTAATTTATACAAATTATTTGATATAACAATCTTCTCTGTACAAATACCACCTTATTTCATATGAGTCTAATACACTTCTTTTAATTTTATTTTCACTTATTTCTTGCTAATAATCGTAAAAAAACATTTTAAACAAATCAAATATTTAGTCCTTTTCTTAGGTTCACTCATGCATATTTTTCAATACAAGTATTTGTTTTATCATTGTGCCATTTTATGTCATAAATTTAGCAAAAATTGGTTTATTAAATGGAATTCCTGCTTAAGGTTTTCCTGTTTAAGTGCAATTCTTGCTAAATGTGGTTCTTGAGCCGTTATATGTTAGAAGCTTATGAACTTGACCGAATTTTTAGCAGTTGTTAGTTCATTACTTATAGCATATAATTTTTTGGGTTCAAATGTAATTAAAAATTTTATGAAATATGCAGAAATACGTTTTACATAAGATAATTACTAATACATACAATTCTGAGCAAATATACTCCCCAAAGAATTCAAATATATTTTTCATAAAGCTTGAAAGAACAAAACGAATAATACATTTTCCACTCTAATAAGAATGCATATAATACTCTTTTTAAAAAATCTTTTACGAATACAGTTCTAGCTCTATTTTCCCATTGCTGTTTATCCTATAAAGAAACGTTGCAGAATTTTGAACTGAAAACAAGTGAAGTAGAAAGTTACTTAGGAACACCCAAAACAATGACATCGACTGGGTTTATTTTTTCAAAGTTTTTGAAACTAAGAGCTTTTCATTTTCGTGCTCTGGTGCACTTTTTTGAAGTTAAATAGCACTTCTCCAGTTTTTGGTATGCTGTCACATTCTCCTGTCCCTCCGCTTCAACCACTGCGCCTGAAAGATAAACTACAGCTTAGAGTCCTTTTGTTTTCCCATGCCACGTCTTCAGATAACAAATATATTTTAGGGATAGAAATAGGGAGAAATGATACCAGACATGGGGAAAAATTTCCCTCTCTACTGCTTGGATCGATTAACAATTCTTAGAAGCAATAATGTTTATGGAAGTGTGAAAATTTTGTCATATTATAAAAAATGTATAATTTTAATTTTTAAAAGAGAGAAGAACTATTTGTAGTAATATTTACAATAGCTTCTTTAAAATTAAAATTGCATATTTTAAAATTTGAATATTTTAACGAATTGTTATTTTTACTTTCTTGAATTTTCAAATAATAAATTTCTTAGAAATGTGAATAGGAAGTAAATAATTTGCCAATTAAAACTGTAATTATTTCGTCTGTAGATTTTCACCAATTCATATGATAACGAACATTTGTATTAAGTATTAATCAAAGTCAGAAATATTTCAAAGAATCTTTGTAAATATGATATAATTATTGGTGACATACAAAATTGATTATTTTGTGGCTTCATAGCGTAATGAATAGTTTCAATGAATAATTACTCAAATCATATTCATTTAAATAAATCATATTTACGAAGTAAATTTGTTAAATTTGCATATTTTCTGTTTATATTTATTTGTGCTACAACTTCTTAATCTTATCATATTTCCCATGATTTGTCTGATCAGGAATTAAAGTTGTAGAAAATACCATTATGAATTGAATTCAAATTTTTTTTAACATATTACTATCTACAGATTAAATTACATTGCAAAAAACAATTTTCTAAAGTTTAAATTCTGAAACCAATCAAGAACAAACTAACTGATTTTCTATACTATAAATCCAGGTATACACTCCAGATGTTATTTAAGCAATCATGTGGTCTGAGTCTTACAGAAAAACATTTAATTCCATTACTGCAAAAAAAATTTACTCTTAAGAAGGGATGTTAACACAAATATTGTTACTGATGATAGCATGCTGACATTTTTTCCATATATGCTGAAAGAAAAATAAAAAGCTTCATCCTTCTCGTAGATGATGAATCACTGAAATTCCACCATAGAAAAAAAGTTAAAGGAAATCGTCAATAAGAATTAAATATATATGTCAATCAGTACTCTTCCTTTTGACTTTAATTATTTATATTTGCATCACCAATGATATTTCTGTCCGATTTCAATTTCAGCATCATCTCTAAATTTAATCCAATTTAGGGCTTCCTCTGAAAATTCTTCACATCCTGAAAATTGTACAACGTTCGGATGGCTAGGCATTTCAGTTTGCTTCCAACTTTTTATTGTTTCTAATATATGATAATTAATTACATTTATTTCATCCACATGCCATACTGTAATTTACTTATTAACTCATTAACGTCTTTAGCATGGGAACTCTGGATGATTCTAGAATTTGCGATTGGTTCAAATTTCTAGAATCGAATAATTTTTACAGATACATGGTAGAGTTAAATGGCTTTTGATGACATATCATTCACGTCATCAAAAGCAAATTTCAGAATTTTGTGAGAATTTTTTTTTCAGGATGTTTTTATCAGTTTCTGACGATGTTTAAAATAAAATTTAAGTGATTGAATATTCCAATCAATTGCATGATATTATAACTATTATGATTAATATTAATAACCATTACACTTCAAAATAGAACCTACAATAAAGTTGAATAAAAATTATCATTCAAAATAATACCTAAAAATATTGTAAGTGATATTAAATCTTTATCATAAGTTCGATAACGAATTTTTTTACCATTAAAATGCATTTATAATGGCATCTAAAATTAAACTAAGTTCTGTGGCATGACAACCCATCGAGGGACCAGGGCCTACAGCCCCCATGTCTGTGTTCTTGATTGAGGACTCTGGGTTGCGAAGCATATGTCCTAATTAGGTGGTCAGCATAACGCAAAAACCCCCAGTGTTTAGTTTCAAGCATGCTTGGTACTCAATTTTATCGACCCACTGAAAGGATGAAAGGCTGATTATAATGGTATTAAAATCTAGTTTGAAATAAAATACCTTTTAAAATTTTTAATCCTTAAAGTTTAAGACTTTAGTGTGAGTCGTAAAATTGATAAAGCTATTGACTCAATATATATTTAAATTAATTTTTCGGAGTAGTCACGCCATCTGATGATAAAAAGGATTACTTTAAAATATCCACTAATGCTTCGAAGTGTATGATTTTATAACTTTGTTTAAAAACTTATAACAGATCTTAAATATTTTAATAAAATAATTTTCCTAATATTGTACATTATCACATATTAAAACAATGACATAAAATGAAAAAAATATTTAGTTTTAAAATCTTTATCACTAACGAAATATTTTAATTTGATAAACAATGTTTAAATATTTTGAATGGAATAATTTAAATATAGTTATGACTCTTGTTAGATATTTCCAGTTAACAACAGCAAAATCTTAGTGTTATGCAAATAAATAAATCGTCGGTAACATTGCAAATAAATCAATTTTTGTGAGTACCAATAATTAAATTGTGGAAAATTTTATTGGACTTAATATGATAAGAATAATTTTTTTAAAAAATATGTCTTGAAAGAACAAAATAATCTGAATATAATATGTAGAACGTTTCTTGTTTTTTTTTTTTTTTTTTTTTTTTTTTTTTAAATAATCAAAACATTAAATAAGCATAAAATAAAATTTCTTACAGTAAAACGTAATTTTCTTTGGGGATTTAAACTTTTTAGAAACATTAGGATAATCATGTGAAAAATAATCAATGTAATAAATGAACAATAATTAAAGTTTCCTGGTATTTCATGCTACATAAATAAAATATTTAATCTCATAGGAGTAAAAAATAATTTTGAAGATAAAAAATATATCCAATTGAAAGTTAACATTATGGAACAAATGATAAAGGTAATGTATTTCTGCTGTGAACAGGTATGATCTGTCTTGGTTGGCTAATAGCGAATTTTCTGAA
This sequence comes from Latrodectus geometricus, assembly GCA_026290005.1. Taxonomy (NCBI): domain Eukaryota; kingdom Metazoa; phylum Arthropoda; class Arachnida; order Araneae; family Theridiidae; genus Latrodectus; species Latrodectus geometricus. Next base: position 12,152 of record JAPDSC010156271.1, read on the forward strand.
TTAGGTTGGTTTGGAACGTTACTTAAGCCAAATTTTTATTAAATGTAATTTATTTTTTATTGTAACAAAATTATAAATAATAAAAGTTATTTAATTTAATTTGTTATTCCCAGTATCATTTTAAAATATATTAAACGTATATAATAATTATTTTAAAATATTTTTTCTAAAAGTTTTATATATAAATGTCTGGAAATAATATTTTAAATGATCGTTAAATTAATTAAAAAATTTTCTTAATGAACATGAAGCCTTTATAAAGTCATATTTTTGGATGTAAAAATACATTAATTTTCAGTCCAAATTGTCTTTCATAAATAATAAAATAAATGCCTGCTTTTTAAAATAAAAATTGTTCTCTACCATATTATGTCTTAAGAGAGAAAATATTTTAATTTCCAAATATTTTTACAGCAAACTTCCATTAAGTAAGTTTTTGCTGCAGAGTGTTTCAACATTTTAAGCAGAGTTTTATACATATGAATTTCTGTTTAGTTGTATAAAGAAAATGTTTTGGAACAGTATTGGTTAGAAAATGTTTATTTATTTTAAATTATTTTAAGAAAGCAAATTGATTCAATACTTTTTCTTACTGGTTATAATTGTAAAATAATTGTTTGAGTTTAGCACCATTAATTCATAATATTTATCCTATGTCTTGTCAATTAAGATAAATAATTATTTCGCTGATTCAAGATTTTCTTTTACTGCCACAATACATTTACTTCATGTAACAGAATAATTTTAAATACATAATAATATTACATTTATATATCAGAACAATTTAAATGTATAGTAATTTAAAAATGTTTAATAATATTAAAGCAATATTATAGTTTTTTTTCAATTTAATCAAGAAATCAATTCATGGGAGCTACATATTTGTTAAATTGATATAAGAATTATTATAATTACTGTAACTGTATTAGTTTTTGAAAAAAGTAAGAAGCAAAAAATTACATGAAAGAGAGATTATAAATTGATATATTTTTTTTTACTTAATTTAATTAAAAAAAGTATATGAATACTATAGTAACATAATATATACGTATAAAATTTTTTTTTAAAAAAAACAGTGATTTATTATTTTTTTTGCTTTGAATATTTTTTTTAATTATGTAAGCTGCCAACTATACAATGAAATCAACTTTAAATTGTACGATTAGCAAATTGTTTTTCATAGATAATTTTTATACATTTTTTACACGTTTTATTTTATTTTGAGTTGTGTTACCGAAAATACCAAACATCAAGTTTTTCCAGAAATAATCAAAATTTTGCTTTTGATTTAATTATTCAAGGTATGTTTTTCTGGCAACACAATAGTAAAAATATTCATAAGATTAGCTTGTTATCATTCTGAGTGTCATATCATTTAGTATCTTTCTAAAGTACTGATAATGTATTTAGTATAAGCAAGAAAACAGTATTAAAGTTATCCTTCAGTAAATAAAAAGTATCTTTCAAGAAATGTTCCCTAGAAACTATTTCAGTAAAAAGGGGAGATTAAATTTTGCCCTAAAACGAATTTACGATTATAGGAATATATTCTGAAACTACACAAACTCTCCTATATCTAAAGTAGTAGAAAATACTTAAAGTAATTAAAATTTATATTGAAAATAAACGCATGTATAACAGCATAATGTCGAAAAGAGTTTATGAGGAGGATAAAATAATTAATTATTTTGTCATGATGAAATTGATTATATTGTACAAATATATGTTTCTGTAAATTACCTGTCAAATTGTGGATTATGAATTATGATATAATTTATTATCCACAACTTGTGTATGTTAAAATTAATTGTTAATAAATTGTGGATAATGAATTATTACATAATTCATAACTTGTTATTTGACAAGTTATTTTGAGAAACTTTTCACTATAGATGGATTATTGAAATAGCTCGATAATTAACATTTACTATATTGTGTTTTAAAATAAAATGGTCAGACAAAAAATTAAACAATCAAGCAAAATTTTAAAAAATATCTTTTAAAGGAAAGATTTTAAGACTTAAATGAAAAGTTTTTCAGAAAAATTTCATTAAATAAGTAATATATTACAACTAATATATAAATAGAGAATAAAATATTTTATTTTATGTCAAAAGTTGTGAATTAATATAAATAATTTCAAATCATTATGAACAATTTAGTAATACTAATTTTAAAATGTAAAAGTTTAAGATTTTACTTTTTTTTAATTTTTAATCTGGTGATTTCATCAATTTTAAACTTAAAAATATGATTATATAACTACTGAGCTTTAATGAAAATAAATTTAAATATTTTAAAAATGTAGCACTTATTTTATACTAATGAAAGAACTTTACATAATGTTATTTTCCTTTTTCATGATACTAATTCAATCATAAATTGAATTTTAATCAATGATTTATTTTATTATTTTGACGTTAAAAATTTTTTACATAAGTAAAAAATAGAAAAATTAAAGTTATTCAAAATTACAAAATAACTTTGAAATAATTATAATACGTTATTTATAAAAGTATTTTATAATGAAAATTTTCAAAATATTTGTTTTGATTTAAGATATTTTTCTTTTATTTTTCATCTCATTATTACTTTGCATATTAATCATGATAAGTTTTTAAAAGTATCTTTAAAATTCAAATAAATATAAAGCTTGAATTAAAAAGATATTTATTATATGCAAATGGGGAATACATTATGTACAAGATCTAACCTGATTTTAAATGTATAATTTTCAAGAGGATTAAGTTTAATTTAACAACGTAAATATTTATTTAACTGAAAAATATTAATTGATTTATAAACTGTTTACTATTTGAAACGTTTTTTAAAATTAATTAAAATATAATTTCAAATTTAGAATGAGATCAATGGGGAAATAATAACAATTTTTAAGGTGCTGTAACTATTTTATTAAATCGTCTTAAAATATACAAAATGTAACGTTTACAAATCAACGAATATAATTTTTTATCAAGTGAATACCAAAGGTTAAATATGCTACATCCTTAAATTAAACTGTTACAGTCTGAAGAGACCTGATGCCTCTGTCTGTAATAGCTTTGGGGTAAATATAGATCACGCAATTTCAACTAATACTGAACAAAAATATAACACTGAAAAATATTACAAAACTCTACGGAAGCATAAAACTCAGAGAACTATGCAACTCATTCAAATGGAGTTTAAGAGTAAATATAAATAAAGTTTCATAAAGCTACATTTAATGGTGCTGTTTAGAACATATTTCTTACATCTATTTTTGTAACTAAATAAAATTTTCCATGCTTAAAAATTCATTTTATGTTAAAATTTTTGTGTCATTCTCTATTAAGTTTTTAATTAATTTATATTAAACTTTAAACTTGTTCAATTATAAAAACCTATTCTTATACAAACATCATGACAAACTTGTTTCTAGTATTAAAAATTTCCATCATAATGAACTTATCTCAAATAAATACGTATAGTTATTTATATTTCATTGCGTTTTCATTCTCATTTAAATTATGGTTTTTTTTTCAATAAGAACCTTTAACTAAAAATGAAGAACAGAAATTTTCTTTAATTATTTTTTACCAAAACGCAATTTTGAATTTAACAATAATGAATACACGATTGAATTTAATGCAAACTTAAGCATCTGTAACACATATTTATTTGCGATATGCTTTAAAATGTATTATGATATTGGAAGAGTTGATTTTCCGATGAAACATTCAATTGTTTTTAAACGTATTCCATAATTCAATCAAATGCAAATCCTTGCACATCATTTCTTATTTTGAGCTATGTTTATTTTTTTTGGTTGTTTTTAAGGTCTTCCTTCAATTATATTATTTTTGAATTCATTAATCATTTTTTTAATTATCTAGAGGTGCGTATCATTGAATGGTTCCCTTAGTATTCCCTTCTTAATGGAGAATCTGAAAACTGAGTTACAATCGTATGGGATGAAATTAATTGTAGAACCTTTCACGATTATACTGTTAGGCATAATAAATTTGCATGTATAAAAGCAACTTTTCTAATCCAAAGAAACTTCCTCGTTATATATCCGTTTTCAAAAATAAGTATGTTATATTACCGTAAATATATTTGTCTAAAAAGTTTAATATTAGACAGGGAAGGCAATTATTTATTACAAATATTCAACGGAATGTTTTCATTATATTTTTTTGCATTACCAGTTTTTTTTATAAAAATGTAGTATTAACAGAATACTTTGAGAAATAATTTCGCAAAAAATTTTCGAACTTGCAAAAAATTCAATTTTTATTGACATATTTAAGAAAACATTTCTAGATAAAAATTTATAAATTGTTATCTTTAGATTGATTTGTCATAAAAAATTAATATATCTAAATAGTAATTCGAAAAAAATCTCATTAGTTTTAATTTTACTGCAATATAATCAGTGATTTTAGAAATTTCAATACATAATTTTAGACCATATTTTCCTAATTTACATTAACATATATAAACTATTAATTATCTGTTGATGAGTTGAAATTTCATATATTGAACCAGTCAATTTAAATAAATCTCTGAAGTATTAAAATCTAAATTTTTGTAGTTTCAATTTTTAATCAGCTCAATATAATTGTTCTTATATAATTAATTATAATTTTCTATAAATTCAATAAATTTACGACCCTTTACATTTACACTTCAATAACAAAAGCTAGCTTGAGATTTACATATTTAAATAATCTATCTCACGACAATAAGCTATTCATGAAGTTGAAAAATAATTGAATAAATAAAGCAAAACACTGTTTAAGTTGTTGGTGCAGCTGCTGTTCTAGAAATGATTTACTCCAAAACAGAGAGAATGTTTCTCATTTGATTATCAATAAGCTCATTATCAGTGAAGTGCTACTAAAAAAGCAGGAAATACTTATATATCATATGAAATATTATAAGTCCTTTTTTAGTTTATTATAATCTTATCGCTGAAAGAACTTTTCTTTTAATAAACAACGGGTCATTGACTTAGTTATAAAGAAAAATAAATGTTTTTATTAGCTTAATTTATTTTCTCCATGAAGCACAGCTGTAAAAAGAATGTGTGTAACAGAACATTTCCATTAACACTTTGTTAATGACATAAAACTAAATATTTCTTACTTTAATTTCTTATTCTTCCTTGTAACGATAAAAAATACTTTAACATTTATTTATTGTAAAAATACTGCAATTTATATTCATGCTTTCAAAATTAATTTTCATTAAAACATACAACTTAATATGTTATATTTAATGTCTTAGATATTTAAAACAAACAACTCAATTTTCAATAAAACCAACCAATCACAATTGCACGATTTTTATCACTTTATAATTTAATATCCAAGTAGATTACTTTATTGAATGATAAATTAATAAAATTGTTTATATATCTTTTATAACTTATCATCTATAAATTCGCTTTAATTATATGCACCAAGAATGCTTGCTTTTCTAGGTTAAAAAATTTGAAACTATAATTGATTCTCAAATTAAAAATAAACATTTTTGTTTAGTTTTTAATTTAGGAATCAGTTAAAATTTCAAATCATATTTTTAATGTGAAGCAATTTTACACAAAATATATTAGACTGAGTTATTTTCAATTTAATGTTTTTCTGTGGAGCTTTACTTGACAACAGATAAATTATTTCAGGCTTTCATAAAACGTTTTTATAACTGATTAGCTCTTATAGTTCTTTGAATGGAACTTATATGGTACTTTGAACGTAGTTTCTTATAACTGGTATTCATTGTGTTTTCTATTATGTTACAGGATCCAGTATAAAATATGGGATAATTATGAAAGCACTATTTTTTAGCAGTGTAAGGAGTTATTCATTTTACAGGAAAAGTGTTTCTCACTTTACAAGTATCACAACATTTATAAAATTTGAAGAATGAATAAGAAATTTTGATTTTTTTAAACTTTAAATATATTTTATAATAACTTTTTTAATGCAGTGAGAGTTGTTATTGAATTAAAATATTATCAATAAGCAAAATTTCACGAGCACAGAAATTTATAAATTTACATATTATTATTTATAATTTTATTTCCCTTAATTCTTTGAAATAAAATTTCAGTTAGAATTACGAGAGTCTACAATTGAAATTTCAGTCTGTTTATTAAATTTAAAATACAACTAAATACAATATTTTTTGTAACTAAATGTGATTCAATCCCACATTTAAAAAGACAAAAATTTATGGCTTCAGAAATTAACTATTATATCAGCATTATCTCTGCATTTATAAATTACCATTAAATCTGCATGTATATTTTAAACATCGCTTCACTTTTAACAACTAACAATTAATTGTAGGAACATGTTCTATTGAGGGGAAGGATTCAGATTCAATTCCAGTCACCCAGTCACTAATAAATAACAAGAGCTAAAAGTGATATTTATATATATATATATATATATATACATACATATATCATATATACTAAAATAGTACACATATCTACTAAAATAGATGCTTGTATATTTTCATGGTCCTCGTTCTTATGACGCATAAATATGACTTTTAATTTATGAAAAGTCAAACCTGAATACAATAATATACGGTAATCTTAACAATAGATTTCGGTTTTTTGACAGTTCCCAGCAAAGTCAAAAATTGGAAATATAGAAGGATTAAGAACTAGAAATATGCAAATAATATGTTTGTTGCATGTAGTAAAATAGAAGAAATTCATTTACCATTAAAAAAAAAATCTGAAATTTTAGAAGAAAAATATCAAGATAAAATTTTGAAATCCTAAAACATTGGGGATTTCTCTTTGGAATCATCAACTTATAATCCTTAATGCATCTTAGTATACGACAATTATTTCTGGAGTGGATAGACTTCGTCTTCACTCCCAACAATTATTCAACAAAGGGAGTATAGCTTTTCTGCATTCGGTATTCTCTTCTATCTGGATGACGCTTGGGGATTTCCTATATTTTCTCTTTTGGGATTTGTGAATGAGACCCTTCTGGGAAAAGTCCTTATGAGAGGTAAATATGTGGTTGATTGCTTTACAAAAAATGCCTTACAACAGCTTGTGGGATTATTAGTGTATTCACTATATGGTTTCAAATAACTGAAGCAAGAAATTTATGTTACTTAGTGATAGCTCTGGCCTATTTTGGATAAGGCCCGGCATTTATTCTCAACATCGTTATTCATATTCAGAAGAAGAATTGAATGACAATTTAAATTCTCTGAAAGATTAGATATCGTAAATGTTCTTAAATTTGAAGTTCATCACTTGACAATCATGGTAAAGATAACTTTTTTGTAGTTGAACATGTGTGTCATGTTCAATTCAAATCAGTATTGAACATTAAGAAAAGGATCTTACGTTTCTGATTTTAAATGTACATTTACCATATTGGGTACCTGATGATTTTAATGGATTGCCTATCTTGCTTCACATGAATTCGACTCATTATCCTAAGCATTTCTACTGAAAAGCAATTTTGTAAGTGTTCAATTACTTTACAAAAGACTTTTAGGCAATCAGCAACATAGTTTAAAATAACCTAAATCAATTAATTAATTACCCAGAAATATCTTTCATATTTCTCCCTAAAAAATTTAATAGATTAATACAGCAACGATTATGAAATATTTTAATTAATGATGGACTTTAAATAAAAGGAAATTTATTTCATAGTTTTTTTTAAATAAGAGTTTGGTTCATTTAGAGTGCTTAGTGATAAAATGTGAGAGAAATGTTTTTTAATGTTTGAAGAATCCAAATATCTTATTTATTGAAAATTTTTAAAATGCCAACTTAATTGGACTTTTTATTTAAATGGAAAAATTTTACATGACTTATTTTTAAAAGTAACATTGTTAATTTATTTTAAAACATTGTCTAAATATTTAATACTTCTAAATAAATAATATGAAATACTTTAAAATAATAGAATATAAATATAATATATATATATATATATATATATATATATATACATTCTTAAATAATGAAACTAGTAAAATTTATAGAGAAATAAAATAGCATTTTTAAACATTTTATATACTTTGACGAAATTTTATTAAATTTTTAAAATTCCCTTTTATAAATGAGTATGACTAAACTTATTTATTTCTATAATAAAGCTGCTTATTGCTTACAATAAAATATTTTATTACTTTTTTTATTACTTATTTCTCCTTCCTGTTACAATGCACATATTTTGTTATTTAAAATTTTCTTGTTAGTTAAAAGTTTTATGGAATATCTTATTGGTTTATTGAAACTTTTT
>JAPDSC010156271.1:25427-50862 GCA_026290005.1 Latrodectus geometricus
ACACATATGTATGTAAATAAATATTTTTAATAATAGTATTTATTAATAAAACTGAATTTAGTCAATCAAAAGAATTGAACATGCCTAATTTGATCAATTATTGTGCAATAGCCCATCGCACACTAATTGTATTACATATTTTACATATTTATTATTAAACACACACAAATAAAATTTTTTTAATACTTTTTTTCACCACAACTTTTTTTACATAAAATGCTTATTACTTTTTATAAATACTTAAAATTTTTAAATTAAAAAGTAATCATCAGTTTTTCATAAGATTTTGATCAATATAAGACTAATATTTAATAATTTATTCATGATTACCATGATAATCATGAATAAATTATTAAAAACTTAAATTAATAATATTGTGTGACAAGACTCAATATTATAACCCAAGTAGAAAACTGGATGTCTCACTTAGAAAAATAAGTAGGTAAAAATCCAATTGTGAAAATTGGATGGCATCTACGTTTGTTAAGGGAAATTTGTTTTCCCCTTCACGACCAATCAATGCAGGGAAACAAAAAAAAAGAAGAGACCAGAATTCAATGCTATCCTGCTGGCATGTTTTCTTCACAGTCATCACTTGTTTTCCCTTTTCTCGCGTCCCCACTCTGGATGAAGGTCTAGGGAAGAATGATCCACTTGGGAGGGAAAATTTTCCCTTTCGAAATCCCCATCTCTCAGGCCGCGCTTGCGCTCTGCGAATCTCACGCCGAATCAGCGGACTCCCTTTACTTCTGCATTTAGTAGCGTGCAAGGTTCGGGTGCAGGGTTTCGCTCATCACAAGGACGGTTTGTTGTAGTACTGTCTGTCAGAGAGAAGAAAACCAGGGTCAATCATCAAGAAAAAAGATGGACAAAGATACACTACGCAAGCAGATCGAGAACATGCGGTACCAAGCCCAAATGGAACGCTGGCCTCTTTCCAAATCAATCCAGGCGTAAGTGTGGGGAAATGCCTCCCATTTTATTACAACTTTCTATCCCAATCTCCCGGCTTGCTTGAGTCATTCTCCATGGCAAACATGGCGGTGAAGCTTGTTGATTCTTTCCCAAAATATTCTAAACTTTTTTAGAGCATGAATTGTCATTTTATAGCTTAAAGTAAAAGCAAAGTAATTACTCTTATTCAATATATTCTATTAGATGAAATATTGAACTTTTAAGAGGGAAGTTAAGATTACCTTTATATAGTTGTCAGATTGCCTTTTCATAGTTAGGACTTTTTTATTTATATTTTTCTATGAGCATTGAAAATATTTTTTGTTTGATATCATTTATACAATAATTTTAATGGAAAATAGATCTGAAGATTCTTTCTATCCGTGAATTGTTGAACTCAATTGATATAGTGAAAAATATATAAAAATTATTAGAAATGTTTTATAAGATAATATTAGAGTTATAAGTGAAATCATGACCAAATAAACCTGATCATTAGTAAAAAAAGAATGTTTACTGCAGACTTAAAGTTGATTAATTGAAACTTGAATTTCAAAAATGAATATATCATGCATTTTAGACAGCTATAAACACCAGAAAACACTATTTTATTATTTACTGAATAAAATGTTTTTTTTTAATTAATAAATAACAAAAATTTTTTAAATAAAAAATGTTCTCTTCACGAATGATTATTATTACATAGTCTTATGTTAGATATTCTTTCTTTATATTACATATTCTTCTGAATATATAATATAAAGAATATGTTAAAATAGTTCACTTCAGATCTCTATATGCATAACACATAAAGAACATTTTAATTTCTATACAAATTTATTCTGTTTCTATATGTTATGCATTTTTAATTGATTATATTGCCTATTATGTATACTAATTAATATTTAATCAAGGAACATAAATGAAAAATTAGAATTTAAACTTTAAGTCTTTAAAGTTAATAACAATTAAATGTCTTAAGATATTACATTAATCTCTTTTGACAGTCGTCATTTTTTTATACTATTTTTTTAATTTAAGTATTAATTTTAAAAATATACTGAATATCTGACAGTATTTACAATTAATATTACAATTAAATATTGCAATTAATAAAATATTACAATTTTAGGTATGAAGATAAATCTATATCAAATGCATTTAAAGAAATCAAAATTTTTTTAAAATTTATTTTAAAGCATTTATTTACAGTTTTTAGAAATTGTATTGTAACAATTATTTTCCATGAATAAAATGTTACTAACGTAAGTAAGCACCAATTAATTGATTGTTAAAACGAGTTAAAATATCTTCAAATACTAAGAAAATTTGAAATATATTTTCGAAGATGATTTTGCAGTGTCATCTGAAATGTTATGGATAATTTTTTAGTTTCATCAATAATATTCAATTTTATCAATCATTTGTTTCAACCAATTGAAACAAAAAAATCAAGTCCCTTTGATAGTATAAACTCTAAATATCTGATAAAATTAGAGTTCTTTTCATATGTTTAACAAACTGATAAATGAAAAAACTAGATAAACTGATAATATAGAAAATTTAAAAACGATATTCTAATTGAAAAAAAGGAGTTCATTCATGTGTTCTTTGATTGTTAAACTTCAAATATTTCCTTTAATATCTTTTAATAAAGATATGAATTGTTACAGAGAAATCTTTGATTTGAAACTGAGATAATTTCGAAAATGAGATTAAAATTGGTCCAAATCCAATAGTATTTCTCTCTACTCATTTAACAAACTTTTAATATTTGTTAATTTTCTGTCTTTCTCTAAATTCTATAACTTTCAACTTAATTCTCTCTCTCTCTCTCTTTTTTATTTTTTTAAGCCCAGCCCATAGGCTTCTAAAAATAAGTACTAGCAAAATTGAAAATTATACGTACAAATTTGAAATTTTGGTCAAATTCAAAAATTTGTCATTAGTTTGAAAATATTTATAAGAAACATATCATTAAAAATTGAAAACTTAATGGGAAAAAATAGTTTTTTTATTTCTTTAAATTTTTAAATTTAATCATCGTTCATATAAAGTATTTCTTGACGAATGTTCAATGATCTTTTTAATTTACTTTTATTTTACTATTAACGATATTATTTGCAAAATTTTTATCTCTAATATTTATTTAATGAATTTAAATTAAAATTTTGATCCATACCTAGATATCTTACTTAGATGGAAAAAAGTTATGAGTTAAGGCAATTTTCAAGTTATTTTTTCTTTAAGTCCTGTTTTCTTGTTTTTAACAAACAAATAAGGAAAATATATATTTTTTATTTTTAATGTTAAACATGTTAAGAAAATTGAATTGTGGGCAATATTTATTAATATTTGAATAGTTTCTGCAATATTTTCACATTCGAATCATAGTATTTAGAACACAGCCTTTTTTTTCATTATAGGTTTTATTACTGCTGTACATATTATTAAGAATAGTTTAAATATTTTGACATCTCATTGTATACAGCCTAAAGCTATTGTAAGATATTTTTGTACCCACTGATTAACTTGCTTTGAGGTGAAAACCAAGGGTAGAAAACTCTGAAAATTCCCAAGTACCCACTTTGACAATGTAATGATCTCCTATTATCCAAATTGACTGGAATCGTACTAGAGACTCCCTGTGAAGAAAAGTGTCTTACAGTTAGGTTACCGTGAGTCTATTCAAATATTTTTTTTTGTATTTACTTAAAGATCTTCATAAAAAAAAGTTTTATTGCTCTAGAATTGGTCTAAAGAAACTACAAAAGAAAACCTAGGCTGATTCCTTAATTTAAAAAAATAATAACGATTTTACATCACCATTGTTCCATAACATTACATTAATGTTAAAATAAAATGAAAGCTCATCAGTGTTAATCTCCTTATTCATTATATGATTATTGTATTTCAAACCAATAATAACTAAGTAACAAGCAACCTGCTGTTTTATGTAAGAACCATATTTGGATTCTTAGTATATATTTAAGTTATTATCAATCTATTCATATTACTATTTATTTTTACCGAAAGTAATTTAATTATGTAGGGGTTGGAATGAGGACTTTTTTCCCCTATTAACTAATGCTGATTAAATAAATGTTAACTATTATACATAATGTCTGAAATATATTTTAAAAAATGTTGGATAAAAATAGACATATAATTCATTGAAGGCAAAAATATCACAGATGCATCATTTTAATGTAACTGGACAAAAACGTACTGAAAGGCCTTCTATTGAGAAAATAATTGATGTATTGTGCCACATTTTGATGGTTTTTATTCATCTAAGCACAAATGTAGCAACATTTGTTTCACGAGTCTTGACTTAGGGCCATTCACCGACATAGGTTTTACCGAGATGGCAGCAAAAGGATTTAAACTCTTGATTTTTTTTTTAATTGAGCTTTAACAGTTTCTGTGTTTGAATTCCAACCTAGGCTTGGATGTTTGTACTGGTTCAAAATATCCTTTTGAGAACAAGTTCCTATCAAATAAGCCCTTGTTTATTAAAATGCCTTTCACGATAAACCAGATATTTTTGTTTTGACTCTGCTGTGTTTGAAGCCTCTTTTTAACATATTCTGTCATGAAGATGTTAGAACAGTTCACAATTCTGGATTGAACACTTGAAATAAAGGGGGTACTTTTTTTATTTCGGTAATTATTCATGATACTTTATTTGAGATTTGAAATGATAGTTTTGCTTATGTTCACTTGTTAAATAAGTTTAAGCTTTATACATTTAAAGCAAGTTTCTAATAAGGTTGTTAAATATATTTTATTTCACAATTCTATTAATACGTATAATAGCCAAAAGATCTCTCCACCTAGGACTATAAACCAATATCATTTTAAAAGATTCAGTTCACATATTTGTCTTTAAATTATTCATTTTAAATTTTTCTTTTCGTGTATTTTTCATATATGAAATTTCAAATTTGGAATCTTTAAATATTACCCTATTTCTAAAATGAAATTTTTATTCATACTATTCGATTTTGTACAAGACCTTTTTCATTATTGCATGGTTAAGTCTGAAATGTTCAGCATTCAATACTTATGCTAATTATTATCCTTCAATTGTAAGATTGCTTGAGATATTTTGACAGAATTGAATCTGGATTTGTCTTTATATTTTTAATAGTTCAGGTGATTGATCAACGCTCTGATCTACGGATCAACAGTTCATGATTCAAGTACCATCTAGAGTCTGGTTGTTTGTTGTGATTAGTAATGCGCGTTAAACTGTAGGTCCGGATCTAATTAATCCTCGTGTGAAAAAAATGACTATTGATGGACAAATCAAATTCGATTTCAATATTATCAAGAAGGCAGCCAAAAGTTCAGACTTCTGGTTTTCAGTTTAACTGTTAATTTGTTCAGCCTATGACAAAAATGTTTGTGGGGGTTAAAAACGCTCTTAAAATTTAATTGAGCTCTCATTTGCAAAAAATGATTGCATAACGGCAAATTAACTTACCAATCCAAACTACGATTTTTGAAGAGCACATGTTTACCTTTCTGTTTTTTGGTTCAGCAATTCTTGTATTCCTTATCAACAGCAAGAATGTGTGTTTGTAGCATTTGAAATCCTCTTTAAACTGCTCCACCGTTCTTACTAAAAAGAATATAAACCAAATAGCATTCATATTTTTTCTTTCAATTCAGTATTTTTTTTCATTTAAGAAATTGCTTGCATTTTAATGATGAAATGTTCATTAAACTTCCCCAAGTATGTCAAATAAAAAGGTATAAATCAGTCTTAAAACCTTAATTGCATTGTTTAAAAGAATAAATTGAATAATTTAATAAAAAATTAGAAGTAAATCTAATTTCTTTCGAAAACTCTTGAATTGAAAATATGTAAGCATATGTACTTTTGAAAACAATTTCATTCTGTGCTATTACTTCATATTATTATGTTGCTAATCTGACAGCTGAATGGTTAGTGTCTTGCCTTCTGTTTAGCAATTTGCAAATCCGTTTCTTATCTCACTCAAGTATGTTTGTCGTGATTTGCAATCCAATTTGAGAATACGATTCCTCCGTGTGCAAAAGACGACAAACTCACTCACAAAACTGATAATTAAAAATATTTATTTAAATTAAAGAAATATTAATTTACTTTTGAAACTTATTTTAATATAAAATTCATCAGAGGTTTGTTGTCTTTGTATCCACATTTTATAGAGTATGTATCCTCATTTCATTTCTAGGTATCCACATTCACATCACATTTCATAGAGAATTCTAAACCATGAAATCCATTCAAGCTCAAAATGGGATTAAAATCATTGAACTAAAAGACAGAATACTAATGTTTGACTGCTATTTCCATCGTTTTATGAAAGGAAATCATCTGTAAACGCAATATTCAAAGCAGTATTACATGCTTTAAAAGGAACATGTAATTTTGAAAATTAATCAAATATAGATGAAAGTCATATATCCTGAAAGATTTGTAATTTAAAAGCTTTATGTAAATTATAACTACTGTTTCAATCGAGTGTAATGCAAGAATTTAAGAGATTAGTATTCGGTGTATAATAAAATACACGTCTATTTCTAGAATCACATTCACTTTCAAATATTAATTTAGGAACTATTCTCCAATGATAAATTATATCCTAGCTACTTTTTTTAACACACCCATATTTTAAAAGTGTTATAAATTCCAGTTTAAGAACTTGTCATTTTTAATATAAGTAATTCCAATAAACTGCTCTGACAGATTCTGCGTAAAGCTATTGATTTTTCTGTCAAACTTAAAGTTGAGAATCTTATTTCTATGGAATGAAAGGAATATTACAAAAAAACTTGCTTACAAAGAAAGCCTGCATTATTATACATTTTTTCAATATAGAATTTTTTAGGGTATAGGACATTAAATATGAAATGCTCAAAATGGAACTTTAATTATTGCATAGTAAATAGTTTAACTATCTCAAATTCACTTGATAATTTCAATCGCCTAAATACTCATTTGTAAGATTATTAAATATTCCTGAAAAACAATTTATACAAAATAGTGATTATGAAACGTCACGCTTATCTTATTTAACATTTTAAAATGAATTGTATTTAATTTACTAAAAATCTTATTTGTTTTTAAACTATATAAAAAAAGTTTTGAAATTATTTAAAACTACTGCTATTAAAGTGTGCATGACAAATACAAAATATTTAAAAGTGTATATTTGAGTGTAAAACAATATGTATTAAATATAAAAATGTGTGTACATTTTAATCAATTTTAAAACTATGCAGGTATGATGGTCAAACAATTGTTCACCATTTAAAAAAATAGTCTTATAATTTTTTCAAAAGAATACGACAAAGCACTTTTTAAAAATCAAATTGTTTGATCAAAGTTCTATTTTCTTTAAATTTCAAAATTTCGAAATGATTCTGCAAAATATTCCTAAGAACATATTTAATTTTATCCTAAGCCAATTATATTAAACATTTTGTGAATTGTATTACTTTAACAAAATATGTATTGAAACTGATTATGAATTCTCTGCTTATAAAGCATCTTAATATACTTTAAAACAATATTTTTAAAAAACATAGTAAAAATTTTATAGTTAATATTTTTATATTTTTCCAATATCCTTAATTATGAAGTTTATAAAAAAATTAAATCAACTTTCTTTTAAAAAGTAAGCTACAAGAAGTGGCTTTAACATTTATTATACTAAAACTCGGGTTTCTTCTAAGGAATTTGAAAGTGAAAAAATAATGAACCTTATTTCTTCGCTGGAAGGATTTAAATTTCGTATTTGAAGTTATATATTTTTTCTTTTACAAGCCATTATTTTTAACCATTTACTTGCATCATAATTTTATATAACAGTTTGAAATTCTTATAGACAAAATCTGTTTCTCATTTTTCATCAAAAAAAGTTTCGGGCTTTGTCATCTTTATAATTAGAACGTGACAAAATTATACTTAGATTTCCTGATTTTTAATTTGTATTTCCTAATTTGTGCTTTTAAAAAAATTGGGCATTTTTTTCTCTGACTTCTATAATTTTTAGCCGAGCTGGTGGCTGAATGATTAACAATATAGCCTTTTGCTAGTGGGTTTGAATCCTGCTTTGAGCCTGTTATTGGCACCTCTTGAATATTTATAGTGTTTTTCAATTAAAATTATTAGTGAAATAATTTTAATTAAAGATAGGAATATTTAATTTATGAGTCCAGATTTATATATGATTAATCATCTTGTGCAAAAAAATGAACAGTGAAGGAGAAATAAATGAATTTTAAAATTTCTACAATATAAAATTTTGAAAACTGTTATTATTTGCTAATTGATCAGTGAAATAATTTTATCGTAAAATTTCCATTTAAAATTTAGAAGCTTTTTATTTGTAAAATTCTTTCATCAGTCTTTCAAAATAGCCCTATTTTATAAATTCACTTGCACATTTAAAGTTCATCACACTATTCAGTTTCACAAGTTTTATTTAAAAAGTTAATCCTTTTGTGTAATTAGCATTAAGAATTTTTACTTTTATATTGAACATTTTTATAATTTCACTTTCCTTATCCTCTCAGTTCATCAAATAAATATGTCTTATTCATTTAATGTCAAATGTACATGAACCTACTCACATTTTGCTTATTTTAAAATATTTTCTGGAATAAAGAGATTTGTAAATTAAATTTCTTAAGAGATAAAAGTGGAAATACTTAAAAAGTGAACTAATGCAGAAGTCTGAAATGAAAAAAAATAGTATAAAAATAATATGCATTCACAAATTTTATTCTAATCTGGTTTCAGGATTATAAATCGTTAAGAAAATTATTTTATAAAATTCTGCATTAAAAGTTTTTTTTAAGAAAATAAAAGATCAAATTTTTTCCTATTAAGAAATTAAAAGTGAGAATTTTCTGTTTTCATTTAATTGGAATTCAAACTTAAAGGTAAAAAAATCTACCAAATATTTGATTGTTTGTCACATTTATTGTTATAAAATGAACACATAAAGATGTTAAAGGGAATGAAACAAGAATAAGTTAATTAACTGTTCATATATTACACAATGACTGACTCGTAAAAATCTCATAAGAGTATAACTTTTTACTTACATTATTTATTCACAAAGGGAACGAATTTATATTTAGAAAAGCTTTACATTCAACAATTCACTAATAAATGCTTGCTAATAAAATATTTTAATTTTATGATTGTACCAAATAAGAATTTTAGGTTTTTTTATAGTATCTTGATTAAAGTATCACATTTAATAAAATAGGTATTTAAAACTTTATAAATGTTTTGATTCTTAATCAATGGTGCTGAATACATGTCGCTTTGTGTATGTGTATAAATAATTTAAAGATTCATTTACTTAATATATTTCTGCCAAAATTTTATTATTTAAATTTAAAATTTAAAATTTTAATTAATAAAATTTTAAATTTTATTATAGCTTTATTTTTAATGTAAGCAGTTATCTGCAAAAGTTAGAAATATTCATATTGTTGACTTGCTAATTATTGTTGAATAGTAAAATACAAAAAACATACATGAAAAATTTTCTTTCAATGGCCTAGGAGGTAGACAGTTGGTGCTTTCTATTTCAGTTTGTGGGTTCATTTCTCACCGGCATGTAAACATAGATAGTGGTTTTAATCATTCTTGATTAATTATACCTTATGTATCAGAATAGATTGAAGAGATTAATCAATCACCTTCAGAAGTAGAATCTAAATATTCGACATTTGTTTGATTAACTAGCTCCAACAACAATAAATCAAATGAATTTTAGTTTAAAAGTTTTTAAATTTATTTCATTAATTAAAAAATTGTTTTTACATAAAGTTGTGATTGAGGAGTCAATAAAAACATATTTTTTCTATAATAAATATTCTTTTTACGATTATTTTGTACGTTACTTACTTACATTATATAACAACCCAAAAGGAACATTAAGACAATGAAATGCTAAGAAGTACAGTAGAAGGATTACACTATTAAAAAAATAGTTTGTTCAATCATAGTCTGTTTTAAACATTTGGAAATGGATTTTGCATTTTATATTTGAATATACGTCTGAAAGTTTCTCGGGGATTTTCTTGGTTTCCTTCTTTGGGATATGCGATTACTGATATTGTAGCTGAAAACATTTTCTGGAAAGCATCAAAGCATGAATTTTCAAATGCTTAGACTGTTCTTTGGTAATTTTAAATCTGCGAAACAGTGTAATTATATTCCAACCATATGCGATTTCTTGAAATGTTCACAAACTTGCTAATATTTCTTTCTAATGTCGGGCACCCTTGAGCAAGTAAGTACATTAGCTCATTTGCCACAAGGAGGCCGGAAACTGCTAATCATTTTATCGTTACTTGGTGGGTACCTGTGAACCAAGTCATGGAGGTACCAGTAGCATCGCCCACGCCACACCACCACAAACCCGTTTATAGGGCAGGCCACATTCATCCATCATCTGAGAAAAGAATAAGAAACACAGAGAGAGGAAGTACATCCATGCCCGTGCCGGGATTCGAACCCAGGTCCTCCCCATCTGTAGTCAGTTATGCTAACCACTAGACAGGTTGATTGGCAACTTGCTAATGTACGGTTAAAGAATCTGAGGCTTATGAAAGACAAAACCATTTATTGTATCAACTGTTTTTAAAAATGGAATCATGTAATCATATATTAAAATCGAAAAACTTTCTATCACAATTTTATCTTGTATAGAAAAGTTCAAATGTGATAAAGTAATTAGGATACGGCTCATGTATTGAAATTTATTTCTAAAAATTAATAATAATATGAAGTATAACTTTTATAGCATTTTCATTTAAAATTCATCTATGCATTTAAAACAGCTTAAAAATATTCTTCCATTTATATAAATCTCTGTGCTTTCATATGGAATACTCAATGACCTGTTTCATCAGAAACTTCAAATGATAAGCCTAATCTCTACACGAAAAAATAACGTCCTGTTTTATATTAAATAAAATAAATCGAAGCATTCACGAATGTCTAAAAGTATTTTGATGTATCGAATTCATGAATATCTTAACATTACAAGTAAAAGTACTCCTATGGTAAAACAAATTCCAAAACTACAAAAAGGGAGAAAAAAAACCTTATAGGAAAGAATTCTATTAAAATGTTAATCTCTCTACTCCAACTTACCCACTTTACTGGGTAAAGATAATTTTAATTTTTTCGTGTAGAAAATGAATGGGGCTTAAAACTTCTTCCATTAAGTTCTATCATATATTTTAAATGCAATTCCATCTAGTATTTCTAAAAGGCATTTTTGGGCTTCTGGAATAAAGAATATTTGCAATCTGAAGCTGGTATTAAGAATAAATAAGATTTATAAAAGCGATCTTTCTGCTCACAGAAAGTTATTTTCATAAGCCAAAATAATTTTTCTTAATATTTTCTATTTATAATTTAAAAAAAATTAAATGTATTTTTCTTTATTTAAATGTTCGTACTTTTATATTATAATCTTTTGCATTTTTACATTTCGCTTGATTTTCTTAAGCGGAAAAATCCTAGAATCACAGAGTTATGAAATATTTCATCTTGCGTTTTGCGTTTTTGTGATACTTTTATAGTTCATAAAAACTGACTTTTTTTACCTATTTTTTACTCTGTTTCAAATTTTTGTGGATATTAAAGTAAATTTAAATCTTTTTTTTTTTTTAGAGATAACGGAAATGTTAACAATCATCTATTGCAAAATCAAATTTATGTTTCTATGTTCCTTCTATTTTCTTTTATTCATTCGTGTAAGTGGGAAAACTACTTTAAAATTTCCAATTTGGAATATGGGAAAACATATTCTTGTTATCAATAAACCTATTGAAATTACTTCTAATAAGAATTTAATATAAAAATTAGAACATTTACTGGAATGGCATACGAAAAAAAATTATGGGAAAATGGAAGATTTAAGAATTCCATGGAATAAATGTTCCGAATTATGTAGAATAAGCAAAAAATTGATGTAAGAAGGTTGGAAGTTTTAGTAGCTAACTTCTTTTTATTATAATTTTAAAACAGAGTTTACATCTTAGTTTAGAAAAATGTAAATTATATAAATTGAAACTGAATGATTCTAAATGTTGAATTGCTGACTACAGTTCCCACACAATTAAGTTAGATGGTTTGGTATTCATTTCAGGCACTTAATGATCGGTAATCTTAATTTTATGTAATTCAATATGAAATTAATAGTTAAATTTCATTAATTTAAAGTAATTTATAAATTAACAAATAGATCACTAAAAAATATTGAGTACTGATGACAAATAAAAGAAATAGGTTGAAAAATTCAAAAAACTTCATAGTTAAATTTTATTTTGTGATAGAAAAATAATCTTCCTGAATAAAACTTAACTGTAAATAAAGTTATATATAGGTTACCTTAAAATGTTTGTTTTAATATTTTTTAATCAGGATAGTAATATATAAAGTAATAATCTAATTTGTAATAAATACTATTTATAGAAGAAAAATTTAATGTTTTGATGTAATTATCAAAAACTATTTTACTGAAGAAAATTTCTTTATATCTAGTGAAGTTCAAATAAAATATAGGGCAAAAACTTATTGTACAGGAGCAACAGCAATTTATTCGTAATTTCAAATTTTGGCTTAAGTTCTAATGGCGAGAAAAAAAATTATCCTTTGAAATATAATAACGACTTTTAGACTTCAAAACAATATGTAAGTGATGATTATCTAATAGACTATTGAAAAAGCATAAATCTCGTGTTTATTAAAATAAAGAATCCTAAAATAAAGAAATGTGTTATTTTAATAAATCTGATATTATCTGTATGAATCTAGTATTCATTAAAATAACACATTTTTTTCGCCCGAAAAAATCATTAATTCTAATATAAAAATGATCTGATCTTAAGTATACCAAATATTTCTCCTCTTATCGATCAAATAATTTAATAATTAGTTGTGATCATATTATTTTGGGAAAAAGTAAGAAAATTTGTACTAAAACAAATAGGAAAAAATGTTGGAATTTAATATTTTTATACAAAAAAATATATACTTAAATCTTCGATAATAAAACTATTCTGGAAATAATTTTTTTGTATATTTTATCATAGTAAACTTTTAATCCTTAAAAATAATTCTTTAAAAATAATTGCATTAAAAAACATTTCGTAATACTACAAGCAAATTGTTCAAATTATAACATAATTAGCAGAAATAAAAGTAATATAAGTCCTTTACAAATGTAATTCAGCAAAATATATCATAATAATCTATGATGACAACAAAGATATTTATTAAAAAACTATTTTCAAAAATTAATCCAGCATTAAGTACGATATAATTAGAATTACTTTTGAATGACGAAATTTTAATTAAATAAATTCTTTCCAGCGTTACAAACGAAGAAATGCCTTCAATTTAGGGATATTTAAAGTATTTCGAGTCTCACTATATTTACGAATCAGAAATTTTTAAAAGTATTCTTAAATTGAATTCAGTAGCGATTAAGCAAAATCCCATTAAAAGCAACTGCAGCATGTATTATTAGGAAAATTTCTCTTGAACCTTTTTCATGTTTATTAACATTTGTACTTTCAACGTTAATTGCCATTTTGAACAAGAACTTCATAATTTTAGCCATTTCTGTAGAAACGATTCTTTATTGCAATGGAGAAAGAATAAACCATTAAAAATGAATGAATTTTTTATAAAAAATATCTATTTGAAATGTCAGATTGTTAAATACGGATTTTATAAAGAATTGAACCCGTTTTAATATGTCCTTAATTATTTTAAAAATTATTCATCTGTAAAGCTTTTTGACTCGAAATTCTTTAAGATTATTTAGTTTTTATACAGAAAAACTGAATCTGTTCCTTAATTGATAATTTGAAACGATCATAATAAATTTGAAACTTCAGCTCTAATCAATTGACGAAAAAATGTGAAATAAAATATAACTACAAGAATAAAGTAACTCAGTGTGAAAATTAAAATAGTAAAAAATTTATTTTTTAAAATAATTCATTACTAAATGTTTTAGAAACTTTAAGGAGTTTTTGTTCAGTTGCATCAGTTTTAAACCAGTTGCATTTTCTAATACCTCATTTCTATTTATTCTCGAAAATATAAACTATTTTAATTAACTGAACTATATATATATATATATATATATATATATATATATATATATATACACTCTTTGTAATAAAAGCTTCGATGTACTGTTGATAGTGAATACTATAAACTAATTTTCTTAATAATTATCTACTGATTGTAATGTGTTTCTATTCTCTTAAAACTAAATAAATTACCTCATATGAAGAGATTTCTTCTATAAAAACACAATTTAACTTATATTGTTCTTAAGCTAAATAAAACATTATTTGATATTTTATAGAACAAATTAAAGAACTGTTTTCCATACGATAAATAATGAATTTCGTAACCTTCCCGTATGTACAAAGGCCGAATAGTTAGCGATCTACCCTTCGGTTTGAAAGTTCAAATCCCACTCTGAGCTTGAATATTTGTAAAATTTTGGAATCCACTTTAAATTGTAGATCTTTGTGTAATTAGCTCTCAGTGTGCGATAAATGATCAATGAGAGATATAAATCCAGTTAACAGAAATATTTAAAGAATGGCATATTTTTTTTTCATTGAACTAAATAATAGAAAAGTAATGAATAAAAACAATAACTTCGTTAATTAATTTCCATTTAGTATTAAGGAATTATACTATATCATCGTCATAAAACAATCTGCTTATAAATTTGAAAAATTATCAAGACAAATGGTTATTTTTCTTATAATTATAGAATGCATTTATATATATATAAAATTTCAACTTTGATCTTCGGAAACTAAAATATTTGGATATCAAATTGATGTTCCTTTAATATTCTTTTGAAGCTGTTTCTTAATCTATCATTCAAACAGCTTTTAAAATAATTACTTTTTAACTTAATCCATTATATATTATTTATTATATATATATAAGAAATAAGTAATAAGCTTATTCACGTACTATAACTATTATAAAAATATTTTCTATTTTTAGATAAAGGTTTTTTCTTTCTAAGCACTTAGTCTAATGATGTCTAAAAAACCGACAAAAAATCATTTAATCAAATATTAGAAATCATTAAATTTTGTATTTCGATAATCATAAGTCTCAAAACGCTTGTAATAAGTAATTTCTAAAACAAAAATCTTAGCAGTAAAGAAGAAATGAAGTTTTTTTATTTTAATTTAAAAAGAAATAATCTCTTATGTTTAAACAGCTTTCTGAATCTTATATTTTCGAACGAGTCTCTCAACACAATAGCATTAGAAACTATTCAAAGATTTAAATGATTAAGAATGATTATATAACTAAAATACATAGATTGAATTTACAGTTCTGATTTACTGGGGACCTAAAAACTTGAGCAATATTTAAAAAAAAACAACTAAAATTTAATATTCTAATGAAAGAAATGTAATGTAGCTTATGTAATTTGACTTACAGAAATTGGCTTTCATTTTGCTCGTGTTTTCATTATGAAGCGAAAATTAATAATTCATTTCTTCAAATGCAGCTGTTTCCTAAATAAAGGAAATACTTAAATACATCTACTCAGTTAACATCTATTGATACTTCTTGTTTTTAATATTTAGGAAGTTTATTTAGCAAATCAATGTGTAAGTAGCAGCAATCGATGTGTAATCAATACCAAATGTACTAGAGAAAAACTTAAGTAATGTAGCATCACTCGTAAGCAAGTCTTATGAAAAATACTATAAATTTCTAAGCATCAATTTAAGAAATTTTGTATATTTTTTATATTGATGCCTGATTTTGAAATGCAATACATATTTATATAGAGAAATATGGAATTTAACTTTAATAAATTTTGAACCCAGTTTAAAATTTGAGATATGAAGACCATATTTTTGTGATTTAACATTTTATTGACAATCTTCACAAATTAGAATTTTCTAAAATTTATTAATCAAATTTTAATTGTTTCCCATTCTGATTACTTCTTTAAGGTGATTTTTAAAAAACTGTTTTTAAGAATTTTATAATTTTTTGTGAACAGTGATTAAATGCAATCATACATTAGGTTTATTGATTCTTAGATAAATAAAGAAAAGTGCTGATCAATTTTTTTTGTCTCAAACAAAAGGTTTCTTATCTATTTCTTATCTAATATCTAGTATTGTTTTTCGGGAGCAAATACTTATATTGTCCATATTTTGACAGTTTTTACTGAGATAAAAGTTCACCATTTTTTGATTTACAAGTAAATTTATATTACTTTTAATTACAGAAAAAATATTAATCATGAATATAGATAATACATCATATAAAACAAATACTTTTTAACATAAATCATTTTATCTCGTACTTTTTACATAAAGTAATTTGAAATATCAACAATATAATTGGATTTACATTTTTTTATTTCAGTATATATGTTATGTAAAATATACAGTGAATAAAATAGCTAAATCACACTAAAATATCAAATTGATACTTTCAAGAAACGAGTATAAATCGCATGAGAAACGGCCCCAAGAATACAAAATTTGGTAAATAACTAAAGGATAAATTAATAAAGATTCTATTTCGCAAATTTGGAATTTTTTTTTTTTTTTTTTTTTTTTGAAAATTTTCAATGTCTATTTTATTTTTTAATGTTTGTTATTATACTGTATAAAAATGTTTTATTGCATGGTTTTCCTTAGTTGGAAATTTTTCTAAAGCTCATTGAAATTCACAATAGTTATTAATTAAATATAAAAAAAAATTCAGGATATTTCAATTTCACTAAGTTTAAGAAGAATCATATTTGAAAAATAGGAAGTATTTAAGCGATTTTTGAAATTTAACAGTAAAATTTACAAGATGTTAATTTTATTTAGAATATTTTTTACTAATTTAACATATAATATCATTGAACTGGGCTGGGAAAACTTCGTGAGTTTTGTGTTAAATAAGTCGATGGTCAATATCTTTTGATTTAGGAAATGGCAATTGTTATAGAATATCATTATTTATGGTGAGAAACTCAATGTATAGTTAAAATCTAGCATTACATTTAGTTGATAGTTTATATATATATATATATATATATATATATATATATATATATATATATATATATATATATATATATATATATATATATATAATATATTATAATCATTTTACAAAATAAAAGTATTGTTAAGAATTTATATAATTTAATCCCCCATTTAAAAAATTGTAAATATATCTTATAACCAAAAAATAAATACATAATAGATCACTTATAACAACAGTAAAAATTATTAAATATAACTTAAATAATTATATATTAACAGACACTTTTAATTTATTGTAAATTAATAATAAATGATAAGTTTTCTTCCTACAAAACAAGACTTAAATACAATAAAAATTAGAAAATTGGTTGATACTAAACGGATATTCCCTTAAAAAATTAACACTTCATGTTACATTTTTTTCAAAGCATGAAATATCAATATTTTGCTTAAAAAAATTTTTTTTATCTGATTTAATTAAAAATCATTTCACAATTTTTTAATAATTTCCTTGAAATAAATGAGACAAGCATTTATGTTAGATAACAATGCTCCAATCACTTTTAACAAAACAATGAATAGTTGCATTTATTTCATTGTAACTTTATTTTGCTTCATGAATTTACTGAATACCACGCGTATGTGTAGAAGAATAAAACTCGGTTTTACTAAAGATCATGTATCATTTGAGCTCTGTTCATTGTTTAGAGTCAACAATAACCTAGTTAAGTCCTAATTTATTATCCCTGTATGTTTTGCTGCTTTCTTTCAAAGACAATAAACGTTGGAAAAATGGTACTCCTAGTCTGAAAGAAAAAAATCCTTACATTTTGTTTTATCATAAATAATTTTATGCAGGAAAAATTACGGAAAAAATTTATTTTTTAAATTAAAATATATATTTATCATCACTATATTTCATAGTTAATAAAAAACATAAGGATACTGTTTTACTATTTACATCAAGTCTTTCACAAATACATTCTTCTATTAAAACAAAACTCTGTTAGCTATAAGAAGTTCTAGAATTGAATTTTGTAACATTATGCTTCTGTGTATTATTTTTCATTATGGTAAAACTAATAAATATGTAGAATTTATATAAATATTTGTACTAGATAAAATTTTCCCTTTAAATATTTGTATTTTTTTCTAGAATATATTTTTCTTGATATATAGTCTGTCTTAAATTTGTATCTAATTATGTTTGTTTCAGTATTTGTATAGTTCTTAAAAAAAAAAAACTAAAGGTAAGATTGGGAAATGCAAACCCTAGAAATACATCTTTTTTACTCAAAACTTTGTTGCATTAGGAGTCTTGTTGTGAAAAATATCAGTTGTTAAAGGATGATGCTAATTTGTAAGCCACCAATTTCCATTTAAGTCCATGTTCTACTGTAATTAATGATAGTGTACATTTAGACTGTTATCATATATCATTATCTTTTTTATTGTGTAACAAAGTTCTTATACAATGCATAATATTTTTTTAAAGTAAATAAAAATCAAACTTCTGCAGGTTAAACAAATTGATAATGAAATTAAAGAAACAAATACTAGAAGAATATACTGACTAGAAAAAAATATCAAATAACCTAAAGAAAATCTTTTGAGAATCGCAAATTACCTGAAAAATAAAAAAAATTAACATAATTCAATTAATTTGAATATTAACTAACTTAGACTTTTCTTTTTATGATAACTATATTTCCATTACTTAAATAATATTTCCTACTAAAATCCTTCTAAATCAATTTAAAGTTAGAATGTGATAATTTTAAAGTTTATTATTCAATTTAAAAACTCATTTTAGGGGAATATTTTGAAACAGTACTTTTTTCCAAAACAAATTATGATGCACACAATGAATTTTTCCTGCAACCAATTTTAAACATTTTTGTATGAAATATAACATCTGAGACTAGGGTGTGGAAAATGTCATCATGCCGTTAAACAAGATAGAGTGGAATTCTCTGAAACACTTACTGACGTATCAGCAATATTACTAATATCTGAAATTCGGGAAAAAATTTGGCACCAAATAAAATTTGACAAAAACATTACTGTGTATTTTGGTTGAATTTTTTCTGTATAATATAAATATACGTGTTATAAAAACCATAATATTCTTTATTTGAATTTATATTTTTTCTATTGTTTGTTTCTCTTAAATATAGTTAAAAAGTTTGAAATACATGATTTTCTTCAACTCTTTAATAAGGAATATATTCCTAAATAAACGAAATTTTTGAGAATAAATTGTTTTAAACACACAATTTTTTAATAGTTTTTGACTTTTATAAGACCATTCAATTTCTAATAAAAGAAAAAAAATAATTTAAAAATTTTACACTATTTTTTCAATTTATAATTTTGAATTTAAGAGTAAGCATTTCATTATTAGTTTTCTTAAGCCGAGCTAGTAAGTAAATAATTATACTTCTGGCTTTCAGTTTAACAATTCGTTGAATCAAATCCCATTTTGAGGTTTAGTATTTATAGTGGTTAGGAATCCAATTTAAATTATTGGTTTTGGTCTTATTAGCTCTGATTTGCGAAAAATAATTGAGCAACAATGAAACTAAACCTAACCAACAGCTCGTACGTTTGACAATATTGATCCTTTATAGTAAATTGGACCTTAATTTAATCCAAATTTTTTTGTTGGTCCAAAATGTGTCCTCACTTGAGTACTGAGATTGATAATGAAATGAGAAACTTAATTAAACTTAGAAATCAATAAATAAAAAAATAATCGAAAAAAATAAAGTCAAAATAAATGAAGCGTTTTGTCAGAAGTGTTAGTTTTAACTTATTTGGCTTTATAAAATTTCTGATTGCAAAATGTCTGACTTTATGATTTTTAAGAATCAAATTTAGTCTTTTTATAATTCAAAGAATTTTAGGATATCATTTCAATCTTCCATTTCTCTAACCTAAAAAGTTTATCAAATCAAAAAATTCTTTTCAATGCTGTGATGTTCTCTTTGAGTAAATTTATCTTCCATAAAGTGACATTTGTCCCACTATTTGAAAGATAGCAAGAAAGACCCTGCATTGAAAATAATTCTATTTGATATCTCTCTTTTTCGAAGTTAAATAGAAACTTAAATATTCTTTTGCAGTTTTGAAACTTTCACTGTTATTATGAAGAATACTAAAGGAAGTTTTCCCAAGTGGGTTGTTTGGTGTCCTAAATAATTCATCCTATAGTTTTTGAATTGCTTCACAAAAAAATAAACGCTCGAAAGAATATTACGGCCTTTATTGATGCAATATTATCTTATCACTGAAGAAATTGTGAATTTCTTCCCTACGGGAAATTAAATTTTTTTATAAGCAATTATTAAATTCTTATATTTTAAAATAAATTCTTACAAATTAAAGAGATAACATTTTACATTATAAGTTTAACTGGCATAACACAAAAACGAACGGTTCTTTTAAATTAATCAATAAAATCATAATCTTATATTTTTAACAAAATTGAGTTATGATTTCTTTTAAATGTTACAAAAATTTAGAGAAATAAAAGCCCGAATTTTAATTTTTAATTACCTAAGTTTGGTTTTCATGCACGTCACCTTTACAAAAATATTTTTACATATTAAATCTATTAAATAAAAATGTTTTATTTATAAAATCTTAACGCAATGTTTTGAATATATTCATGGTGCAATAAATTTTGAATTTAATAAAAACATTATTTTAGTGTAGCTATAAATACTATGATTCACAACGCAGCATTAAGAACAAATGTTTAAAATTTTGTTAATTTAACAAAAAATGTTTGTTTGGGAACTCATAGAATTTCTCAAATTTTGATTTGGGAGAGAAAACATTTATTCCAACTCTGATTTGAATGAAACAGGAAATTTCTCAGCTTCTCGTAATTAATTATTGATATAAATAATTAACACATGACAGTAAAATTTCAGCATTATAAGCAGTATCCTACATAATCCTTGAAAAAGTATGAATTAGTCTTTTATTATATATATATAACACAGCAAAATGTTACTTTCGTGGTTAATTACTTGTTTGTAAAGCTTCATTGTAAAGTAAAAGCATTACTTATGTTAGTGCAAGCCAATCTCTATGTGAAACTAAATCCGTTTAAAACATAATAACTTAATGGGTCATTAGCTTCCTTTCATAATCTTAAGTTTTCTTGAAGAGTCATGAGTATTAATTGCCCATTTTTTGTGTCCTATATTTTAAGCTGTAAAGAAACTGACTTGGACAAATGCCAACTGTGAGCCTACAAGTAACAAATAATCTGTAACGAAATAACTTAACGCTATAAAAAATTCATCAAAAATTAGTTTTTTTATGACTTTCAAACACAAATATTTTGATTTGATTTTAAAAATATATGAAATAGTTTCACATCATTATTCCGTAAATATAACGTGTTTCATTCCAAAGAAAAATTCAAAATAAGTTTTTCTCTGATAAACTATAATTTGTACATAAATGTTTTTTGCTTATATATATATATATATATATATATATATATATATATATATATATATATATAGAAACCAAATTTATCATGATATCAGTTTAGTTATTACCTGATATGGCGTGTTTGGAGTTCTTTTATTCCAGTGTTTCACTGTGCTGAGAAACTAAAAAATTATTCAATTCTAATTTAATCATTAAAACACAACTACACTTTATTTGGATTTTATTAAGAGTTTTCATTTAAAATGTACATATTAAAGTCATTTGACTCATATGAAATAACCATTAAAATTGAAATTTTATGCAGACTAGTAATTTATTATTTTAAAAGTTATCTTAATTTGTTGCGTAATTTTAAGATCTTTTGTAGCCAACCTTAAATAATTATGTATAGATTATGCAAACATATCAAAAGTCTAAGAAAATTTTCACCGCTCTGCCTACAACTTAACAGCTCGTGAGTTCAATTTTCACCTGGGATACAGATGTTCGTGTTTCAGCATCTTCTATAAAATTTTGTTTTAAATACTAGTCATCAGTTTGAAACATTTGACAGTGCATGCACAGAGCATTCAAGCCAACAGATCATTTTAGAAATTTATGAGTTGTGAAATAATGTCCATAAAATGTTTTGCATTGTATTAAAATTATTATTTACATAAAATAAAAAGCTGATTTATGATTCGATGCTCTTAAGGAAAATAATGTATTAAAAACATTCCGTTATCTTAGAGCAGATTATTAAAAAAATTTAAAATATAAATCTTCAGTATCACTCATCTAAATTTCATAAGTATGTAATTTATTCTTTTCATACTACCAATATATTCTTTTTAAAGTTATGCCTTATTCTTTTCATGCTAAACTAAGGCCCCATAGAATAATGTTTTTAATTTATTTAATGATTCGTATTTTCCCAATTGATATTTATTTTTAAAATGTATCACAAAAATTATTAGTTTTCTTTCAAAATTAAATCCTAAGCTTTAGTGTTTAGTAGGCATTATTGAAGAATATTTACACATAATTTATTTCAGATATTCCAATTTTAATAATAATAAAATTTATCAAAAAATCAAATAATGTCATTGTTTGTAAATTTGATTAATTATATTGAAAATTCTTGCTCTCTCTCATCATTGTTGAGTCCCATGCAAACATAAACATTAAAATGTGATTAGAGAAGTTGATCGATCAAATTTATTTGACACTGTGTAATCCAACAACTAAAGGCTGCGGTAAAGCATTTGAACATTCATTACATATTGATTTCCGGTAGAATTTACATATCAAGGATAATGTACTTTACTTATGTTTGGCAAGATTAGTTAAATCTATTTAACAATTATTTGTTCGGTGAAAATTTTATATTAATGACATGTAAAGAAAAGTTTTCCAGAAATTGCGTATTCAAATTATATAATATATATATATATAATATATAAGTTTGTTTAAAGGCAAATTTAAACATCTTGGCTGAATTTAAACTTTAAGAAAGCTTCTCTTATCATGCAATATTTAATGTTACGAATTAATGAGTCAACATATTCTAAATGGATATTAATCTGTTCCAGTTTTATTGAGAAAATTTAATGCATGAACAATTTTGCCATCTTAATTTTTACTAAAAAAATAACAGGAATTACATATATTCGTATAGAAATAGCTTAAACAATCTACATGTGTAAGAAGATTTTATATCAGATAATGATTATATTCAAAAATCCGCTATGAAATTATAATACAAGAAAATTGAAGCTAATTACTTGTTAAATTTATGTAGCTCCCTATTAAACACTTCACAATCACCTTATTTTTCTTTTGAATGCTACAAAAAAAGAAAAGCATTCTTGGTTTTTCGCACATAATCAACATCAATGTTTTTCATTACAATATGCATTTAAATCAAATTAGCCTTTTCTAACATCTATTATTTTAAGGGTTTTTTGGCTGACTCATAAATCGAATATAAGTTTATCTCTTTTTTTAACAATATTCCTTATCATTTATCATAAAAAAGGGTCATTTTGATATACGACTTGTAAGTTTCTTTTCTAATGAACAAAGAAAAAGTTTGTTTTTCTCATAACCGCGTTCTTTAAATGCCTTGCGCGATAAATCATCTGCGGCCATTAAGTGAGAAAACCTTGGAGGCCAATAAAAATACCAATTAAGAAGGATATATATGTGGAGTCGATAGAGATGAGTTATCTCCTCTGCTATATCCCTCATTCTGGTAGCAACGGAACATTGAATTCACTTTGATTTTTCTTCTATGTTCTCTTTTTTTTCCCACATCAAAAAGTTCTTTATTTTTGAAGCATAATTCATTTCTTTTTATGATCCTTTATATTTATAATTACAAATACTTAACAGTCTACTAGATTACACAATCCAAGTTCACTGACCATGGGAATATTAGTTTAATAAACTTTTCTTTAAAGTGTAAAGATTTTTAAAAAAAGTATTCCTTAATTTAATTTCAATCTCTGACTTACTGTAATTTAGAGTTAGATTTAATGTTGCAGAAAATAAAGCTGTGATCAGATTATTTAAATTTTGGTCTTCATAAGTTGTGGGTTAGACCACATTTAGGGTGGATGTATGCAGCCGTTTATAATATGTTTTAAGCTGTAGGTCTTGTTCAAAATAGTCATCATGTGCAAAATTGACCAAGGGACTTAGAGTCCAAGGGATAAGCAACGTCATTGCTTATGAATTCAGTTTGTTAGTTTTCCTAATGATCAAAATTTGATAAAATAAAATAATATTAAATTAAGTAAAACAAAAAATTCTTAATTGAGAAAATCTTTATTTTTCTATAAAGAAAATTTTTATCAAAAGTAAATTCGATTAAGTAATAAATCTCCATGAAAGTTGAAGCGTAAAATATTCCTTTAAAAGAAGATTAAGCAAATGTTTTTTCTGTTGAGATAATCTAATCAACCCTCTTAAAATTAAAAAAAATATAATAAATTTAATTCATTTTCTGTACAGATTACAAGTTTATTAGTCTAAAATCTTTTACAATAATTAGTTGGTGAATGTAATGTATGTATGATGATTTTTTTTAACTATTGCAAAAATTTCGTATAAAAAATTACTTTAAAATTCATTATAAACACTAAAGTTGCTGTTATAAAAAAAATATTTTTGCAGTTTTAATCATAACATTCATTTTAAATTTGTATTTACATTTTTGAGAAATTTTTAAATCTATTTTAGATTCATAAAAAATTTCTGTAACTCAAACTTTAAAAACAAAAAATATTTTTAAAAGATCTGGTTACCTATTTTTATTTCAAAAAAGGAATTGTGCAAAAGAGTTAAAATGCAATTGAGTTATAAAACAATTAGAGGAAAAATATTTTCATAAAACCAATAATTTTTTTATTTTGAAACTTATAAATTTAGGGAAATAATAATTACAAACTACTATTCAAAGTTCTTAATAATTTAAAAAACCCAATTTAATGGCAATCCAAAATGTTTTGTAATATTTACAAATTTGATTAACATAGAATTTATTTATATTTGCAAATCTAGCTAAAAGATATTTTTCATTTATTGCATAAAATTACCTAACGGCTCAAGGTTATTGTGAAATATTTAAACTTTCCTAGGGTGTGTCTGTCCGAGAGTAATTTTCATGCATAGAGGACATTAAATACATGGCAAAAGAGGGAAGCTGGAAAAAATCACACTCTTTCTAGACAAATGTAAAAAAGAAAGATCTAATATCTCCCCTTGTTCAACAAACATAGAGATGCAGGCCGGCCCCGGCTATACCTTAAGGTTGACTGGTTTGGAATACTCTCCCATCTCAAAGTACCTTGTAATTTTGAACTATGGTCAGGTGAGGAGGTCACACCTGAACTGGCATTCTCCGCTCCACATCCATGTCACAACAATGGAAGGGCTTTGGACA
>JAPDSC010156274.1:8358-23524 GCA_026290005.1 Latrodectus geometricus
CTGAAAGGCAGGATAGAATTCCAATTATCTTTTAGAAACCAATTTAAACAATCTTCAATTGGATTTTGAAAGAAAAATATCTTAAGAACAATTTAGAAAAATACTCAATGATTGTTCATTTCCATCTGCTTTATATAGATTCCAAAGAAATCATGATAAAATTTGCTATTTAAAAACCATAGTAAATTTTTTTCCATGTGACAACACATTTAAATGCCAAATAAATATTATTAAAGTTTTTCAAGACATCATCAAGCTTTGTAAGCCATACTAAAGTTCAGAGAGAGTATATATATATTTTTTACCACCTGACTCACATATAAATTTAATCTTTTTTCATCGAAAAAATGATCTTTCATCCTAAGTTATGGCTTACTTAGCTCTTTTCAGTCACTCTTCTTTAAGATGGTTTAAAAGTTTTTCTTTTCAATTCCCAAAAGCAATATTTAAATTTCATTTTAAAGTGCACCAGATTGTTTGTATATAAGATAATTTGAAGAGATAACACATCTCTCACATTATTTTATAAGTAGGCAAACACTATTTCATTCCAAATTTGAAATTTTGTGTTACCATGAAAAGATAATTTATTCTTATCAAATCTTTATATTTCTCATAAAAACTTATACTGCATTGTAAATGGCAGTTTTAGAAAGTTTACAGAACTTATGTACTACACTTTCATATTTTCACATTATGAGTTTTCTCATAAAAACAAATTCTAGTTTTCTTTATCTATTACTGTTTCTATTCTTTTGTTATAAAGTTAGTTTACCTACAGTTTTGAAAAAAAAAAATGGTTTTGGAAACTCCAGCAATAGTAATTATATAAATATGAAACTATATATATATATTTCAACACCCAGACTTAAAAAAATCAGTTATATGAAACCAATCTAAATTTTTTCATTTGAATTGTTTAAATCATTTAAAATTAGCTATTTTGGGCAGACTTTTAATTTCTCCAAATAACATATCATAGACCTTCTATAGCATAATTTATCATACATTAATTTATATCAGCTACCACTTTTAAATATTCAACTTTATTAGAAAGAAATTTGAATTTTTTCCACTATTATGATTTTTTCCATATTTAAATATAACTATCCTTCCTGGGCAAACAGCAAAATTAAATAGATCTTCAATAATTATTTTACTTCCATGCTTATGTTTAAAATGTGACATCAGTGATATGCTTAGTCACAATTAACAGAGCACATAGCTCAGTTAATCTAATTATTTATTTTTTAATTTTCTTTTATAAAACTGTTCACAAAGAATCAATGTTTATCAGAGACTGGATTACAAGAGAATAGCAAAAACAAGCTACTTTTGTAACAATTTTATTTCACTGGTAGCCAACGAAAAGAAAAACAATTTTATCTTTTGTTAGGGATCAAAATAGTTTTCCTGAGAATTTTAAAACAACTAATAATGCTAATAATTTAAACTTTTCTATGATGCTCAGAAAATCTTTTTGAGCGTCACATCCTTATATATTAATTCTAGATGTACTAGTCAATTACAAAAGATAATGCCATTTACCTAAATTATTTGATTTATTACATATTATATTTCAAGGATCTAAACATGAAATGTTTCATACTATAGAATAGTTCCCAAGAACACTTCTGTATCAATTTTTTTATTATGATTAAAA
Source organism: Latrodectus geometricus (assembly GCA_026290005.1). Taxonomy (NCBI): domain Eukaryota; kingdom Metazoa; phylum Arthropoda; class Arachnida; order Araneae; family Theridiidae; genus Latrodectus; species Latrodectus geometricus. The sequence goes on from JAPDSC010156274.1 coordinate 10,022, forward strand.
GCGATTTACAATTTAAATAAATTCTATTTATACCTGTTAAAAAAATCAAATTTTAAAACTAAAATTCTTCTAAACTTTCATATCAAAACAAGAAAAATATATTTACAGTAAAAATTTTGTGTAAGACTGAAAAAACTCTTGTTATATTTCGTTATTAATTAGAATAAACACACAAAAAATATTACACAAATTTCTTATGCCAGGTAAATAACATGAGAATAAATTAATGCATAAAACAAAATAAGAAGTAACAAAAATAAATATATATTATACGAAAATAATTTTAAATTAAAAAATATTGTTATTTTAAACTATTTTACTAAGCATATAGAGATGTGAATAAAAGAAAATAAGTACAGAAAAATTATATTTTTTATTAATTAAAACATAAGAAATATTTTCCCATAAAATAATTAGATATATAACTAGCATACATTTTCTTTATTTAATTTACTTAGCAATTATCAGGCTATTATTACTGTAAAATATTTACTAAATTTTAATTATATTAAATAGGTAAATTATACATTTAAGCATACAATATACATACATCAAATCTAAAAATAAATTGTTAGTAAATTTTTAAAAAAAATGCAATATTGATTAGAATTTAAATATTTTTAAAGTAATTATTAATTCATTGTTTCTGTAAAAATAAATAAACTGCTTAAATATTATAAGTTTTTTTCTATAATTAAAATCTATAAAGATTAAAATTTTACAAAAGCAAGTAAATGTATATTGCTTTTATTTGTAAGATAATTATTCCAATTTAAAACGTGATATTATTATAATATTTTTGATTTTCCAATATTATTGTACAAACTTTGCTTTTAAGCAAAACTCCCAAGTCATCAATTATCATTTTTTTTATGAAGATTCAATTTAATATTTTTATTAAATAACATTTTCAATAAAACAAATTTTTATGAACTGAAATTGAAAACATACAGATATAGAGCGTTTGCATTTTTCAAAGCTTCTAGCATGTTGGATTAATAATGACTAATTATATAAATAATATTTTATAAATTAAACCAATTATTCAATAATCATTATAAATAGAAACTAAATTAAAAGTGGATGGAAATTGACTTTAAAATAATTTATCTTTTTTAGTTTAAAAATCATATAATTTTTCTAAGAAATATGTTAAACAAGATAAATTGCTTCCTTAACATTTATTATATTTATATACACACTACATTTCTTATTTAGTTTGAAGTTTGTGCATTTTGAGAGAAATTTATAAGATAGTATCAATATGTAAATCCTTGCCATTTTATATGTGGACATTATGACCTTACAATACAATCAAAAATTATACATTATATGATCAAACAATACTAATTAGCAACTACATACAATTTGTTAATCAACAGAAACTTTTGTTAAAATCAATAATATGATGTCTTACTTATATTTAATTATTGTAAAAAAACTAATATACATTATCTTTTTTAATCCATTTCAATGAAAATTTTAAAAATTAAGAAATAAAATAAAAAACTCAAGAAATTAATGTTTTCTTACATAAAATAAAAATCTGAAATCCTCTAAAAATTTTCAAGTCTTAAGGAAAACTTGAAAATTTTCAGAAGATATTCACTTTTTTACAGGAATCAACTCAACATTCTAAGGGAAAAAAATTTTTGAGATCTTTATGCATTATGCTAATTATAATTACAGAATATCTAAGTAAATTAATTTGATTGAAATCCCATGCTATTAACCATCCAGTTGTATTTTTTAATAGAATTCTTAGCTAAAAGCTTAGGCAGGAAACTCATTGACTATGACTAAAAAGTACAATAATGAATAAACAATTCTAAATTAAAAAATACAACTGTTTTGTTTTCATTACGTAAATACTCGCTAGCATAATTATTGGTAAGCATTTCAAAAAATAAACTTTGATAGTGAGTTGAAAAACAATATATACTTGAGTTAAAATAATGTGTTTTTTGCTAACAATAATAAAGACAACTACAATATAAACACACAACTGACTTTGGTAAAATCATTTTTTAAAGGTGCATATGAAACTTCAATTTTTTTATAACACAATGAAAATTAAAAGCAATATTTTAATTCATATTAATAACACATATGTACCCCGTATTAATTAATACTAAATTATTAAATATAAACAATTTTACAAAATCTCTTTGCTACATTCACTATTGGCAATGACAACAAGATAAAACTTCATAGTTTTTTTATATAAACAAGGATCAAGTATGATGAAAAATTTCTGAGAGGGGTTAGTTTTTTTCTCATTATAAATTTTCTATTTTAAATGTTAAAATCAATTTAAGGAAAAACTAAGGTGACTTTAAAAATTTATTGATCAATTATTTTACACTTAATTGTTATCATTACAAGAAAAATAAATATTCACTGAAAATATAAATGTTTTGATTAGTTAATTGATGAAGTTATATGAAACACTTAAACTAAATAAAATTGAAATAAGAAATTTTGTTTCCTCTAGCATAAATTTCAATATTAAATTATTTTCATATCTTAAAGAAGCTTTATAAAAAAAATAAGTGGAGCACAAATAACAATGGATATTTAACTATAGATATCTAACAATAGATATTTAAAAAAATGTTGGATTTATATTTTTTACAAATTGAACTCATTTTAGTGACACATTTTTCTTTATAAAGATAACATTAATAGAAACTTAAAAGTGCCATGCATTTGCATGGCACAAAATATAAATGCAAAGTTTTTAAATCAAAATATTATTTAAAAAATATTGAAAACTTATGCTATAGATATTTGGTAACTTTCATTATATATTTATCAATTATTTAAAAAATAGTCATAATATCAATTACCTGATTTTTAAAGAATTTTAATTTCAATTTTATTATGAAAAGTAAAACTGAGAAAAAAAATATTAAAGTTTATGATTATAAAAATTGTAATTCTAAGAGAATTCTTATGTGATGTAGATAGAAAATTTTATAATTTTAAATTTTACTTCAAAATATTGGTAAGATAGAAACAAATTAGGAACTCCTACAAAAAATGTATTTTCAATATTTATAACCTACTTTTAATTCGTTTGGTAAATCTCTTTGACTGAGAGGATAAAGACGCAAGAATTTAAAACTTTCAGCTAGGACATATACAGGTTTATTTAGTTCTTTAGCACAAATTGCTATATTGTAAGTCCCGATCTGAAAATAAATATGATTACATATATAATTTTCTTGACAAAATCTTTATCATAATAATAATAAAAGCAAATTTACACTTTCAAGTACATGAAAAATTTAATTTTGATAAAACATATTAAAATTAAATTTTTCACTATAACATAAATTATTTTTTATAACAAAAATTGATTTTTATACATTAACAGGAAATAAAAAGAACTTGATATCAAAAAATAAAAACAAAAGAACTTACACATAAATCTTATCACTCATTTGAATCAAATAAATAAAGAAAGAAAACTAAAATAATTGAACAATTTGTTTACAGTTTATTTTTAACTGTGCAAGATATTGTTCATTTAATAAAAATAAATATTTCATTTAATATCTTATTTTATATTAAATAAATTTTTAAAAAAATCCTATTCCAAAGTCATTGGTGTAAACTTTTGAAAATTTAAGTTACAAAAATTAATTTTCTTCATTAAATTTTATACAATTTTAGACACATAAAGTACTTGAGACAAAAAAATTCTTTATAGATACTTTTTATACATTTTAAATCATTGTTTAAATTTTAACTCAAATATTTAAAAAATATTGATAAAAATAACATTTGATTACTTTATTAATTATTCCACCACTTTCAACTATTCCTTCTGCTCCAAGAAAAATTAAATCAACTTTTTCCAGAACATAGCTAAAAAAAGTTTTTACAAAGTTTGTAGTTAAGAATATCATAAAGAATATTACAAGAGAAATAATAAATTTTTCATATTAAATCAATAGGAACATTGTTTTGATCTTAATGTGAAAATAACATATATCCACTTTGAAAATTATTTAATAATGCGTTTTTGTAATTATGTTATAAAATGTCACAAATTTATTGTCATACAGAGCATTTTTACTATTAATAACAAAAATAAAGCATTTATTTTTGTTATTAATAATTATTCTTCAAGGTATAAGTTGAAAAAGATGTATAAATAATATGTTTAAAGACAAGAAATATTTTTTTTTACTTTTCATATCTATAAAATTAACAATTTTTTCTCTTTCACAAAGGTGAATAATAAATTCATTTGAAATTAATACTTTCTAGTAATATTTCCCTTTTTCTGTTTCACAAACTGACTGAACTAAGATTCATGAAAAAAATGATGTATCAAAAAGTATTTCAAAGAAAACAAATATGTCTGTAAAGCTGCTTAATTTTGCCAATATGAAAAAAAGAAAGGCAGAACTAAGACAATTTTTTTTTTTTCACAAAAGATTATAAATAAATCAAAGTAACATATTCTTATTGAAATTTCATATTCATAAAATAGCAAAAATGCAACTTCAAATTTTTAAAAAAAATTTAAGGTTTTCCTGCTTTTTTATCAAAAAATTATTATAAATAGCAATTTCCAACCAAATACTATATAAAATTAAATAGTTATAGTTTTACTTCATATAATTAACAAAATTTTTTTTTATTTTTGATTTCTTTTAAATGAAAAAGAAAAGTCTCAAATTTAAGATATTACAGGATACATTATTTAACAAAAATCATTCTATAATTTACATCATTTAAGAACTTCATGCTCAATTACCAATCTAATGGAATATTTTTGATTGAAATTTAAAATAGGTAAAGCTTATTTACCATACCAATAAAAGTATTACAATTTACTATTATTTTCTAAGTAATTTTTTTTTTTTCATTCTAGAAATTGTTATTTTCTACAACTTTTCTCCAAAACTAACTGATTTTAAAATAGCTTTCAAAATATTTTTTTTTATTTTATAAACTTTAAAGATCAATACATTTCCTTCATAATTTAAATAAGTATATTAAAAGATATACTTATATTTGAAGAGTTTTCAAAACAATTACAAGTTAAATTTCTAAAGCATCTAGTATAAATTTTTCAATTAAAATATTAAATCAGAAGCTAGAACAGAAAATGAAAAACAATAATATTTCTAATCTATTTCCTTAAAAGTCTTCACTCAGATATTATGTAAGCAAACTAGAAAAAATACATGGAAATTTACATACAAAATTTCAAACTAAAATGGTTACAAAATCAAATTATTGTAATATTTAGATAATCTTTTTATTTTATATATTTACTTTTTAAGTTTATAATTAAAAAAAAATGACAAATTTTTATCACAGTAAATAATTTTCATAATAAACAAAAACCGTTTTAACAAATATTTTTCAAGCAGTGTCAAAAAATTTAATTATTTTGGAAAATAAGAATTATCAAATAAACCAAAATAATTTTATAAAAATATTGAAAAATAAATTTCAAGTTGTTGGAATCAATTCAAATTCTCTTTTTTTTAACATCAAATCAATTAACAGCACAACAGGAAGTTTATAGTTTTACATAAACTTCCTGTTCCTGTGTCCTTTGAAGTGAAAGACCTAAACATAAGTATGTTTATATATTTCACTTCAAAGGATTAAAAAAAATAATAATAATACAAATATATGTTTAACTTTATTTACAGCATAAGAACAGTTTAAAATGTTCTGAAACATGTAATTGAAATTTTGAAACATGTAAAAGAAAAGTATATTAAAGTAAACTACTTACCTAACAGCTGCATCTAAAATTAAAGTACAAGAAACTCCAGCTTTTTCTAATTTTTCAAACATTAATTTTCTAAAAAAGAAAACAATATGAAAGAAATATTCACCTTAACATAAATTGATTCAAGTTTGGATAATTCAGTAATTATACTCAATAAAAATAAGTTGAAAAATTTAAATTTAACAAATTGGTGTTATAATCAAAATAAGCCTAAGATAAAATTTCTTTGATTTGATTTTTAGTTGTTCAGACAGTTTCAGTGTTGAATAGCATAAAGAAATCGTATTAACAGGGGACTAAAAAATTAACATAGCATTAAAAAATTGTATTAACATAGAGCTGTGTCTTAATACAGCTCAGTATTGAGTTGGACAAATATCTAATATTATCCTTAGGGAGATTGTCCACAAATCCTGGGAAAGCATCTGCAAATTATGTATAGTAGTGTTTCTCAAAGGGGGGTATGCATGCCCCCAGGGGAACACTAAGAGTTTGATAGGGATATAACTGAAATAAAAGTTAATCCTCGGAAAATCATGTGACTCAGTCCAAAATGATAGAAGGCCCAATCATCCATTGTCTCTTACCCCATGACAGAGATTGGAGAAACATTTGATTTTTATTGTTTGGAAAGGTTAAGTACCCCCAGTCGCTTTGGCTTATTTGCTTACAGCAGTGCTTGAATGGAGTGCCTGATTAGTCTCATAAGGTGTATGGTTGCACCAGAGATTGGTGAGGATAAGCATTGCACTGTGCTTTTTATATGAGTGTAAGCGTGCTTTTTACACGAGAGTTTGCAAATAAACTTAAAAAACTGTTTCCCTGATTCAAACACAAAAATATTGAATGGATAAGAGATCTGTATAACATTAACTCAACATACATGCTAGAAGTTTTGAGGCATGCAGAAGAAGAGCAATTGTGGGAATTAGCTACAGACAAATTCTGAAAATTAAACAAAAGAAGAATATCTCAACGTCATTCTGGTTTCAAATGCAACATGTGTATCCGGTCTTAATGGAAAAAGTTCTGAAATACATATTGGTTTTTCGAATTTATTATGGGAAATTGCTTTTCCAACATTTGTAGAAATTAAATCAGAAAAAAGGAATAGGCTATTGGACACAAAACCACATCTGAGATTAAAATTATTAAACAGGAACCCAAATTATGACAATCTGTCATCTCAGCAAAAAGGAGTTTATCCTTTTAAGCGACCCAAATAAATGTTACTTACAATATAACTTTTATTTATGTTTTATTGTGAGATTTATTTCTCTTTTCTTAATATTTTGTGTATGACACAAAAGAAGAAAAGATAAATATATTTTTTATTGTTATTAAATATATATCCATTTTTTATGAGGGGTATTTAGCACTATGAAAATTATAAAAGGGATACACAAATGTCAAAAGTTTGTGAAACACTGATGTAAAGTCCTAACATCTGACATTTCAGCTGGTCTCACAAATGTTCAATAAGAACAGCTTAGGGAAGTGAACTGAACATGAAAGTATTATAACATAAATCTTGAGCAACTTGGAATTCTATGCAAATGAATATATTTTACTGGAAAAATTGGATCTTAGGAGATAATTAGAAAGCTCCTTTTAGAATCAAAGAATGTCATCAGCATAACACTGTTCTGTTAAAGTGTTTACATAGCATAATTAAAAGGGATTATTTAGGCTATGGTTCTTCAGACAATAACACCACCTACTTAAGCAGTGTTATTCAAGAGGAGTGAAATTATACAATTCAACAGAGTATCTTCACACTTATATTTATAATTTTTATCTACAAAATAAATAGAGATTCAGTATTAAATACCATGTTTTGCCAATCTGTGACATTCCACATCATTCTGATTTGATACCCTGTACAGAGACTGATATTTTGTTATTAAAGGAAATAAATGAAAAGGAAGTTTGAATTGCAAATTCATTTCAATAAATGAATTGGGTAAGTGAGCTTTAGAACAACTAAAATTTGTAATATGCATGTGTATATGTATTAATACATACTAACAAGCAAAACCCACCAACTTTTCTTGGATATTTTTGACCATGGGCAATAAATGATATTTAGAAAAAATTGTGATTTGAAAAAATAATGATATTCATACTATTTGTCACATTTTCTATTTACTTTAATTTTGTTTGAGACAATGCTTTGCACCACAAAATGAGGTTTTATGTGTAGGTCTAAAAATAAACAGAATATAAAATGAAACTCTTGAAAATCCTTAATTATGAAGTTAGTAAATATTGAAATTCAGATTCTTTCTAATCATATCCTAATACAATTCCAACCAGTGACATTTAAAAGATAGAAAATCATTATTAGCAAGAAGTGTTCTAGAATGATGTGCATTGCAGAATGAGCAACTTAACAGGGAACTTAAAAATCAGAATTAATTAGAAATTACATAAATTACAAATACTGTTATCAAAATTTTAAAATAAACAGTTTATGCTTTAATTTTTTTTAAATTCCTTATTTCTTTACACAAGTTAAAATTTAAAACTTCCATGAAAATTGTATATTATTTTAAATATTCTTTTAAAATATTTAACTAATAAAACAAAATAATAAATACATATTAAAAAACAATAAAATTATATATATAAATTATAGAAAATGCAGAAATGTAAGACAGATTTATGAAAGAACACTTATTGATGAGAAAAACTTCTGCTCACCAAAAATATTTATGAAATTTCAAAACTCTGATAGTTTTAGCTATGTACTGTAAAAATAGGATATTTTATGTTATTGAAAAATTAGCTTTTAAGACAAGGTATTAGTTGTTATAAATTGTAAGAATACAAATAAAATTTAACAATTTTTTCATTAGATTATACTTTGATTGTGAAAAAATATAAAAATTAAGATTAAAAGTTCTGCATTTTTTAAAATTTATCATTGTAATAAGAAACTTAAATTTTTTAAACTTAAGGTTACAAAAAATTTAGAAAATGTTTTACAGACAAAGCAACTATAACCTTAAAAAATAACTTCACTTTATATTAATATAGTTTGAAATATTTTAATATAGTTGTGGGTGTTGAAATGAATAAAATCACAAAAGCATCTATCAATTTAATATTAAAAAAGACAAACCCTGAAAAGTCTGGAGCAGATTCAGTTACATATACATGAAATCTTTTCTTTGCAGCAAATGCTTCAATCAAGGTCTCATATACAACTCTAGAATGGGAATGAATAAGTATGTTCTGAAAAAGAATAAAATTATATCAGTTCACAAAAATCAATAAACAAATCTATACACATTGATATAGAGCAGATAATTCATTTTTTATTTTAATAACTTTTATTAACATCTTACTCCTAAATTTCTTAACATAACAAATAGGATATTTAATTTTTTAGACAAAATTGTTAAGTCAAAATTACAGCAGTATAAATTAAAATATTTAAATATGGAATAATTATATATATATATATATATATATATATATATACACACACACACATGCACCTCTATTCTTTATTGAAAATTATATGTAAAAAGCTATATATTCAATTTATTTTTAAATTACAAATCTCAATTGCACATAAAACAAATTAGCAACAAATTCAAGCAAAAAAAGATGAATAAAAATTATTTACAAAAATATAAAAAATGGGAATATTAAAGAATTTAACTCACTATATCATCTACAATAAAGGACTGACCAGCTTTTGCTATCTTTTTCCGAGCATTGGAAAGTCTATCAAGAAAAACTGTTCCTCTTTCAGATAACACCCTTTTACATTGTTTAAAATCCTGTAAAAATAAATTCAAATTTCAACTTTTAGAGAAAAAAATATCTTCAATATTAAAAATCGAAATAAGAATTACACTTAGAATAAAAACAGCAAAAAATTTGAGTATAATTATATGAAGTATAAGTTAATATTGAAACAAAAACTACTTACACTGTGATCTAATGAAGCAAGTGTGATGAAACGCATAAACAGTTCACAAGCTGATTTTACTGAAGTAACAGAACAGTCTACTTTGTTCAATTCTTCAACAACAGATTTGATGTTTTTTTCCAACCCTTGAAGTGTTTCTGCTACAATTATTTTAATAAAATATAATTAAGCTAAAATGTCTTAAACGATAAATGATCATGTCAGGCATTTAATCACTAAAGAGATTCAATATTAAATTTTTTACAGGAAACTGTAATTTCAATAAACATAACAATAGCATTTATTTATTTATTTGATATCATAAAATATAATTTACTTTTAATTAAAATTCATAACTTAATAGATATATTTCTTCAAATATTGCATAATTCTTTTTAACTGAATTTACTAAATAGCCAAATATAAAAATTTTGGAAAAAAAAATTAAATTTCAATTCAAAATTGAGATTTTTTCCAGGTTCTTAAGTTTTGAATATTATAATTAAATGTGTATGTAAAATATGGGTAGATTAATTTATTACAGAAATTTTTTTAAAGAAAGGGAGAACTCAATAACACTAATTTTATTTCTTACAATAAACTTGTCTCATTCTTATAAAAAGTAAATATAACAGATTTTGAGAGTTTAATAAAAAACAAATAATATGAGTTTTTGTAATGAAAGTAGCAAACAAGAAAGGGAAATTATTTGCTCACATCATTTTTAAAAAAAATATGTGTTTCAAGAATAATATTTTCTGATTTTTTTTATATAAATATTTCTTCGATATAAATTTAAAAAACTTGAAATTAACAAGTTCGAAACTTCTATAATTTATGTTCAACTTTGTGTCATCAACTTTTTTCCTTATTAGTTATTTTTAGACTTATTGGTGTTATAATTAAACATAATAACTAATTGATAACAATATAGAAAATATCAGCTTAGAATATTAATATTTAATTTTTTAAAAATCAAAAAGTAGGAAAAAATTGAAAAATTCTGTCTTCCAAAATATTGATACCATTCAAAAGGCATAACTTCTATGAATTTTAGCACTACGTTATCTAAAACACATGAAAAAACTACTTATTAAAAATTTTGAATGTTAACTGTTTAAGATAAAATATGAAGATGTTCTAATGAAAAGACAGATTTATACAAGCAGAATCAAATAAATTAATGTTTCAACATTATTTTATTATGTGTTGTAATATCCTTTACTGTTATTAAAGAAATAACAAATTTCATTATTTACTTTGAGATAAAATTATGGCCAGATAAAAGAAATATATTACTTTCTTTATTTGCCATAGTGTAAAGCAAATTGTACTTTTGATATTTTAATTTAAAAAATGACTTTATTACTTTAATTTTGTTGATTAATACCTAACACTTAGCAATTAATTACAATTAAAACTATAATTTTAATCACTTAATACAAAAATAAATATTTAATTAGAAGAGAAATACAAAAATTTTTTGAAGGAGATAGGTTAAAGAAAATGTACTTCATTTCAAAACAAAAATTCTAATTTAATAACACTTCTGGAAATTTCTTTTGCTCTACCAATATTGAGAAAAATACTGTCTCAATATTAGATTCTTATGAATTTCATAAGCACACAATTACAGATTACTTACTAATTGTTAAAATGTAAATAGATGATAATAATAAGATAAAATTAATAATTTCTGATGTTTTTATAAATGGCTCTTGATTTCCTAAGCTCTTGCCTAATTTAATTTTATAGGATCAAGCATACTTGCTTACATAAACCAAATACTTAATAAACATACATCAAATACTTAATAAGAATTTGAGCACCTGTAATAAAAAGAGAAAAAAACAATTTATACATATTCATAATTCAACAGAAAGCAGTTACAGCCTTAACCCTTTGAAACATGCCTTCCACAAGTATTTGGATGCTGGACAATGATATTTTCTGCCAATTGGATTGGAAAAAACAAGTTCTTTCACCGATTTTGGGTGTTTGCTTTCTCTCTTAATTAGTAATCCAGAGGTGCTCCATAGGATTCAAGTCTGGATTATAAACTAGCCAGTCCAACTGTTTCACACCATTACCAGCATACCAATCCATAGTAGACGTTGCAACATGACAATGACAATGTCATCCTGGATGTAATAATAACACAAACAATAAAAGTGCCAGAATAGAAAGCATTGTTGTCTAGAATAGCAGAGTAGAAGGTCAACATTGAGAGTGCCATGAATTGAGGAAGGGTCCCAGTTCATACCATGAGAAACATTCCCAGACCACAATTTCATCTCTGCTAAACTTTAGGCACAATATACTTTGACAAAAAGTGTTCTTCAGGCATAGGCCAAATCTACAGTTTGCCATCTAACTTGTAGAGCTTAAACCTGAATTCTTCACTCTGCAGAATATATTTTCACTCATTAACAATCCAATTTCAACATGTCTTGCACCTCCTCAACTGAGATTGGATTTTGTAATCAAAGGCTTATGGGTGGAAGCAAGAAGCATAGGGAAACCAAGCAAGTGAGCTTCTTTACATGGTATTCATCGAAAAACAGACCGAGGTGCGTGTTGAAACTCTTGGAGTATGTTGGCAGTGATTTAATAAGGTTTACCCAAATTTCTTTGGATAGCAGTTATTGGCCTATCAATTTTGTGAGTCTGCTGGGTCAAAGCTCACTTTCTACTAAATCACTAGTCATAATTGATTTTGTATTATTTAACTCACTAAATGTCTGTTAAGGATTAGCCATTTTCACGATATCCAACATTTATGTCTTTCTCAATGTTAGACAGTTCCAGATTTCATAGTATCTTACATATATAATAATACCAATGTTGTTTTCTGCATGATATTTAAAAACAGGAGATCTGATGTAGATCAGGACTATAAATATTTCCCTTTAAGTGGGAGTCCAAATACTTATTGGTAGATAATATATATAGCTTTTTATAATCTGTATAAATGAAAAATAGCAAACTAGATTGATATTGAGATAACATTAAAACATTTTCATAATACAAATAAATACAATTATAAATCATTCATATAGATTTAATAACTAAATATTCATGAAAGACAAAATATTTATTGATACAAAAATCAATTGCAAAAGCATTTGTTCTGACTTCATTCTTCAAAAAAGATGAACACTTAAATTTTCACTGGTAATTATGTATGGTTATGAAGTTGTCAGACTATATAAAGAATTTTAAAATTTATAATTTGACAAAGAAATAATTAAAAATATTTTTAAACTTTTAAATAAAAAAATACAGGTCATAAGTAAATATAAATTTAGTATTATTATAACTATTCAATGGAATGTATTGTAATCATAAACTGTGCCTTTGATGTCAAGTAGTGTATAACTTAAGAGCATAAGCTACTGTGTAAGATTTTTTAAAAACCCACTATAAACATATAATGACAGAAAAATTAGACAAGAGTGGATACATAAATAGAGGTAAGCAACCAATCAATGATGTAATGCAGTAAATCATATTGATATCAGATAATAAATATTTGAAAAATGTTATAGAGATTATTGTCATTAAAATGCCATGAGGCTAAGTGACTGATGGCATGAAATGTATGCAACTCCAATAAGAACTATCTAGATATATAAGAAATTAATCTGAGAGATAACAAATGTCAACACACACATCCTGTCTGATTACTAACATCAATTCTTTTTTACAGTGAATTTTAATGGATTTGGATGATTCAACATAACTACATTTCACACATTAAGAATTAGTTTTAAGTAACTCCAAGATCACACTTCTGATTTTAGGCATTTCTATTGGC